>JAUZNI010332980.1:0-12497 GCA_034780235.1 Concholepas concholepas | reverse complement strand
AAAGCACATTGGTGTCTGTGCTTACCGTCTGTTTGCCTGCACTTGAAAAAGTGCATTGATTTGTGTGTGTGTGTGAGAGAGAGAGAGAGAGAGAGAACAATCAGTATTTGCCTGAAATATCATTTAGCTGAATAACAAAATTTTTTGTGGTTTCTTTTATCTGTGAAACAAGTGGTTTTCTGCCAAACCTTGAGTCTGGGTTTTGCTACGTGTGAACTGACTACATCCAAATTCCAATCCAATTCTGTACCATTCTTTTTTTTTCATAGCAACATTGTCTTACCTTGATTTTAAGACTAAGAATATTTTATGTAGTACTAGCAGTCATTGGCATAACTTACTGCTGACCGTGTGTACTAAAAATTAAGCATACAAACAAAGACTTGTATGTGCCAAAACACAGACAGCTGCATGTGCATGCATACATACTCACACTGTGCTTTATAGATTTAGAAAACAGTTATCTAGGATTAAAAGTCTGCAAGTTTTCAATTGAGATTTATCAATCGAGTAAAATACTAAAACAAACATTTGAAATGGCCACTCCAGTATGACAGTAAGAAAATAACATTGCACAAGATTTAACTACCAAATAGATATTTGAAATCGCCATTCTTGTGTAATGTTAAGAGAATAACAATAACATTGTATGTTGATTGTGTATTTTTATCCTGCTGACTGAAATCAGAGCTGTAAGTTACATATTATGTTATGATTCATACCGTATCTTTCTGGAGAAAATTGACAAATGTTACATTGTCTTAACCACAATTTAGGATATCAGACAGAATGATCAGATAACTGTAGCTGGCATTTTCTGTACCACTGTATGTGGAGAGTATGAAAACCTAAAAAAATTCCTACCTGTTGGCCTTTATGTGAAAATAGGTCATCTTTTCAGTTCAAATAGTTCTATCAACAGGAATCCTGATCTATCAAAATTGTGTAATAGTATACTAATTACTATAGCTGAGTGTGAAAATAGAGCGCAGTATTTTGCTAAATAATCCCTCAAGATGTCCATGTCTTCAATTCTGGTATGGTCATGTAAATCCTAAAATGGTCTATTGGGGTGAATCGTGATATCAGTACTGTGTAAATTGTTCATCAAGAGGACGGTACTACACCTTAAGGTCATATGGCAATATCATTTATTGATTTGTCAAGATAGACAATGGTATCTGCAGTCTTGGAATGACAGAAGTATCATTGATAATTTAAACATTTGGAGACTTCAAAGATACTGATACAGTTGAATATGGATAGATGATTTATTACGATCTATCAAATACATACTGATCAAGCTTAAATTGCAAAACTGTAGTTTGAAATTCTTGAATTATATAGTGTAGATGGTCTACCTAGAAGAGCTTTATCTTCAGGATGATTTATTAGATAGATCTATCAAGCCACGCACTGATCAAGTTTATTGCAAAATTGTGTTTTGGGTACTTGCATTATGGTGTAGATATGATCTACTTCAAAGAGCTGCATCTTCGGTTGAATAACAATAAGAATGCCTTGTCTAGATGCTGTATCGAGTTTGATAGCAGTAGCATTGATTATTAGTTAAAAAGAACCATAAGGAATGACGTGAAGTTTACAATGTTAATGAAACTATTCTTAGAGGGACCACAAGTTCTGTCTGATAAAATGTAGAACTGACATTTGATATAAAAATGGACCATAGCTTCACTTTTATCTTGCAATAATGTAGATGATTTATCAAGATGGAATTATAGGCATTGTCTTTTACATTATCCATGATTTCCCTTGATAAATTACAAGTCATTTACCAATGATCCTGTTTCCATGTGGACCATGTCTTGCCTTAAATCCAATGATCGTGCAGATTACAATGGTATGTAGCCTGCAGATGGTTTTTTAGTTTGACCATCAAGACTTAAAACGGTGTTTACAAGTGCGTTTCAGGAACTGGTCTGTATCATTACTATCAAGTGATATGTTGAGAGAGAATGAAGATTAAAGATGGATCACTTTGAATGTAAATGATACAGACTGGAGCCAGACCACCTTTCCTTCCAGGTTGTGACTGCAAAAGGTAGCAGAAACTTCTCTCATTGCTTCAGCTCACTTAGCTAGTGATTAAGAAGTTTTTGTTTAACTAGTCAAGTTTAAAAAAAAAAATAAATAAATAAATCAGGGGTGGGAGGTTGTTTTGTTTGTTTTCTCTTTCACATTACTGATCTTTTTTATTTTCTGGCAAAAAAGGGAGACAATCAGTGCAGTCGAAAGAAACTAGAAAATAAAACAGAAAGAAGAAAAAAGTCTTCAGATTTTTAATGGAAGTTCACAATGTTTGAGATTATGCCAATTTAATTTTCATGCATGGATTAACATCACAACATCCCCATCCCCCCCGCCCCCCCCCAACACACTTTTTTTTTCAGTTCCTTTGTTCTATTACAGCAGTTTCAACACTAGAAAAATAGAAATCTCTATGGTTAGGAGCTGTGAATTTTGTGAACATTTTTTTTTTTTTTAGTCTAAGTTTTTCTCTTTTTGCATAATGTGAGAAAAGAAAACAGAACTCGGGCTAAGGAAAGGTTGGAGTTGAAATAAAATCTGGTTTAGATTCATGCACTTGTCTGACTCTGAGACAATCAAGTCTATTTTGAAAGGAATTCCTGACTTCTAATCAGTTTTGAATACCTCAGTAGTGGGCGTTTTCACTGAGTGCTTGACTGCATGAAGCATGCTGTTTTGAATTGAAAATATGTGACTAAGACTGTCAGATTTGTGGACAGTATAGTAATGCACACCTTTTTCAGTCAGGCAGTATGTGTATTGAAGCGTGTGTGGTTTGCCATGTGTGTGACTGTTTGTGTGTGTGTGTACCTCATTGCTAGGATATTTACAAAGTGTTGATACATATCCTAGCTGTGTTGCTTTGTGTAAATAATTGTATTGAAGTGAACATGATTATTTCCAGCATTTTTAAGAGATTGATGCTTTTAAAGTGGATAGAAATTTATGGAGATGGAAGGGTATTTGTGCTTTTATTTTATTTATTCATTTTTTTAATAAACGCATTGTGAAGATAGTTTGGATTTTTTTTATTGGTAAGAAAACCCGTGTCATATCATGCATGTATGCTTTTGATGTTTGATTATCAATTTTTTTTCTTCTTTAGTTTGGATCATACAAAATTGGTCAAATCTCTGTTCTGATACCAGAACGTGCGAAAACAGTGTACGATGTGTACAAACCAAAGGTTTTGGAAGATATTACAATCTCTTACTGATGTATTGAAAAGCTGGCTTTTGTAGCACTTCACTTGGGTTAAATCATATTTTGCAAAGCGCTTTATTTCTGTGAGCATTTTATATCGATTACAAAGTGGGCGTCTGCATGTGTTAGTTTTTGTGAATCAGTTGGGTTTTTTCTCCAGTGACTGGATGGTCGTAATTAGTACCGAATTGAGCATCTTAATACAGCATTTAATTGTAAAGTAAGATTCAGCAGGCACCAGAAGTTGGATGTTGTGGCTGTTCTGTGTAACTTTCGCCCCTGAGAAAGTTGGGGAAGTCTACCTACTTTTGATGTTTTGTACAGCTTACGAGTTTGTTTTGGAGACCTTTGTGGAGACACAGGTTTGTCTGGAAGCTTTTTGTGATGACAAAGTTGGTTTACTTAATTTAATTGATAACGCTTTTGGAGGAGACGGGGTCTCTCGTGTGGCACTGTCACTCATGTTCATCCTGTGAAGGAAACACATTTTTGAGGAGATAACATTTTTAACCGATCGGGCGTTGGTTTGGAGTGGAATTTTTAAAGCTTATTTATGTCAAGTTTGATTTTCCTTTTTGTTGTTTTTTTTTATTTTTTTTTTTATTTTAGTTTGTTTGTTTGGGTTTTTTTCATCTTTTTTTTTTTTTAATTGTTGAAGAGGTTTTCTGGGTTTTTTGGTCCTGTTTCAGCGTGACAAGATAAACACTGTGTGCAGTGTATTCTAGATCTATACAAACTGCACCCTTACATGTGTGCCAAATGTATCTCAAAGTGTCTTTGGAAAATGACTGGAATATCACAAATTACTGAAAATCTTGTCAAAACAAAACAAAACAAGAGAAGGAAGTTTGAGGGTGGTTCAAGTGTTAGACTGGTAATCTGAAATCACCTAAAGCTGAAGGTTTGAGTCACACCACTGAGCTGTCTGTTTTAGAAGATTCTTTTTTCCTGTGGAGTTAGTTACATTATCTATAGACGAGTATAGTATAGAATAGTGGTTTTCTCCTCTTCCAACTCCTCTTCTCATTTTTTAGACATCAGTTTTTTATCTTTGGTTTTGATTTATTATTGTCATTATTATTTTGATTATTGTATATATTTCTACAGTGTAATAGTTTACATTTTTATTTATTTACATTTTCAGAGTTGTCAGTTATTGGTCTTTGGTTTGGATTTATTATTATTATGATGATGATGATGATGATGATGATGATGATGATTATTATTATGATTATTATTATTATTCTCATTATCATTTTGATTATTGTATCAATGTATGTAGTTTATCTCTTTTTTTCTTCCTTTTTTAGTTATTTCTTCACATTTTCAGATTTGTCAGTTATTGGTCCTTGGTTTGTGTTTATTTTTATCATCATTATTTTATGTATGTTTTGACATTACCTATTTTCTCCATCATTGAGGGGTGTTGGTGGTATTGGACTTAGCGTTGACTGTAATACTTCTCACGTGGTTAGCATAGCTCCAAGGAACATGAATGGGTGAGTTATGTCATGTATTCTGCCTCTCAAACCAAATGATAATACACAATCAGTGAAAATGTTGTGGTGTAGAAGACTGTAAAATAATGAACTCAGGAATAATTTCAGTATTGGCTTCATAGAAGACCTCGATGTTGATGGCTAATGACAGCATAATTCATAGACTGACCCATCTCCCCAATCCAGCCAGCGTTGAGGTAGAAGTGGGTTGTTGTTGTCACTCCGTGAAAACTTACTGTAATAGTGATAGCAATGTTGATCACTTGTTGTTTCCTTGTTATTATAGAGTAGAACCAGTCTATTGGATTGTACTGTTAAGGTTAGCATAAAAGACCTTTCTTAGCTTGTGGAAGGATTGCTCTTCTTTTCTCTTTTTAAAGTTAGAGATCAGTGCCAAATTTGGCATAGATATTCAGTTTTGTATTATGCTATCAGGTTATATATAATACGAAGGCTTGAGTATTTCTATTTAGACAAGAATTGCATTTATAGTAAAATTTTGCAACGTGTTTTGTCCCGTCTTTGTGTTTTATGAGATTGCATTTTGAACAAGCCTTTGCAATGAGATGGGTAGATGGTCTTGCATTGTAAAATAGCTGTTGAATATGTTGTGGACGCATGGCTGGTTGAAAATTGTAAATAAGCAAGAGATGGTCTCGCCATTTTCCTGAATTTGGAAGAAAAAAATTGTTTTGTTCATCTAGTGAAAAGATTTAGACTGCCACTTTTTTGTGTTTTGTTTATCATGGGTTCAAACTGTTAGAAACTATTTGGTTTACTTTGTTTGAAAAAAGTCTTACAATTTAAGTTTACTTTTTTTAAATTAAAAAACGGTTTATTCTTTGGAAAGGTTTAGATTTATTTTGTATTCATAAATGATTCACACTATTAGACATGCCTTGGGTCATTTTATTAAACTACTTTGAACTATCGGAAAGGTTTTGGCTTGTTAATAGAGAAAGGTTAGAATTCTAGAAAGGTTTTGGTTGAGTTTTTTTGTGGGGGGAAAAATGGTTCAAACTTCAGAAAGTTTTTTGTTTCATTTTGAAAGTAAAGATTGAAAAGTCTGATAAGCTTTCATTCGGAGGATTTTTTTAAATACAAAAAAGAACTAAAAATTTGGAAAGCGTTAGAATTACTCCTTGTTCTTAGTGTTGTTAGTGTCATCTATTGAAAACAAACTAAAAAGAAATGAAGTTGAAAACTTGTGTCCCCCTTCCTTCCTCTTTTCTTTTTTCTTTTTTAAATTGTGAGAAATTGTTTTGTTTGGTTCAAAGTAGGGAATACTCTGAAAACCATGCCTCTGCCTCATATTGAACACTTCCCTCCAACCTTGAAATCCCTGCAGTTAGGAATCGTTGTGATTGCTGTTTATTTTGTTTCCTTTTGTTTTCAAAATGACAGCCAGATATTTTGTTTGCCAATTTTGGTGTGTGCAATGAACAAAAATCCTTGTGAGACTGTTAAGTAGGACAGACTATCATCAGATTGTAGTCATCACTTGTGGTTCTGTTTCTCAGTGTGTCTTGTGTGTGTGTATGTGTGTGTGTGTGTGTGTGTGTATGTGTGTGAGTATTTATTGTGTGTGTATCTGACGATCTGTTTTCTTAATTTTCAGTGTCACAATTGCTGTGATGTTTGCGACACTTAAAAAAAATCTTGTTATTATGCAAAACCAGTGTTTTGTTCAGAAAGTTTTAAAGTTTGTTTTTGGAATTTAATTATAGTCTTTGAACATTTTTACCTACTTCCTACACTTTTTTTTCCATCCGCCATAAATTTTCCATTTTTATGCCAGTTTTCTTAAATGTGGATGCAGATTGTTTTGCTCTGTGAACACGACAGTGTGTCTGTCTGTCTGTCTGTCTGTCTGTCTTTCTGTGAATATGTATAAAATTTGCAGATATTTGTGAACTGCATGACTGTACAGCACCATTGTACTTTTGCTGTAATGTTACATATCTGAAAGCTACATCAAGGCATTTTATGGTTAAACTTAAAGACAAGTTTGTATTATACGAACACTATTATCTCCATGATATCAAAATCTAAGCTGGTTATGGCTGTCTGCTATTATATAAATGGTATCTTTTGATATTTTATCTGTTTCAGTAAAGAAATGATGGTGGCTACACTTACGATATACTTTCTGTATGATAGTAAGTTATCTTTATCAGTCATAATGTGCCTGTATAGTATACAGGTTGAATTGTCTGCATCATTATTACAGACTTATAGAACACATCTGGGAAAAGAATTTTGTGAAAAATTTTCTCTGGCTGCTAAGACTGTGCCCCATTAATTAATTATCTAATATTTGCATTGGTTGTGAATTCCCTTGCTTGGGATGATGAGAGTTGATGACTTACAGGAGAACAGCCTTGTATTGGTATCACTTTTCTGAAATATTTTCGTGTGTCTTGCAGGTATGTGTGGGTGTAGATGTAGGTGTAGGTGTAGGTGTGTGTGTGTGTGTGTGTGTGTGTGTGTGTAGGTGTGTGTGTGTGTGTGTGTAGGTGTGTGTGTGTGTGTAGGTGTAGGTGTGTGTGTAGGTGTGTGTGTGTGATAACCATATGTAGTGTGAAGAAAACAAAGGGTTTGTGTGGCAAAATGGTTTGTAGCTTAAAAAAGAAGAGAAAAAAGATGTTTTGTAGCTCCATGTGCTGAAATAGGGAGTAAAGCTGGCATACCTGTTTTGTTTCACTGTGTAACACATTGCTCCTGTGAAGTCAGAGTATGGCTGCCTGTAATACAAGGTACTTGAAAACAGACGTAAATGCCAACTTCTGGTCCAGTCAGTAGTTATCGTCTCACAGGGATTCCCAGGTGGGATGATGAGTCAGAGTGCACATTGTGGGTGACCCCCAGGGTGTTAAGCTGGAGATTGATGGCACAAGAACACCACAACCATGTAACATGTACAATGTCTGTGAGTCCCCACTCCATTTTAGGGAAGAAGAGACTTAAATCACACTGGGGTTGGAATGGGGGAGGAAAGGGAGTGCTGTATCAGTGGTCCAAAATTGCCCCCTTTATATCGGATGCAATACAAAACTATATTTCGTCACTATCGATAGATATCCTGGCCAAATTGGACATTTAGCATGGCCAGGGAACACAGAAGAAGAAGAAGAAGTAAGAGATTCTTCATTCCATTCTAGAATGATATTAGTTTGGATTATGTAGGAAGACTTTTTGGTAGATTTCTTAAAAAGGCAGGGTCTTCCCATCCCCCCCCCAGCTGACAGACACCACAAAAGACAGTGTTTGAGTCAAGGAACCATTATCAGAAAAACCTAGAAGAGTCAGAACAGAAAAAATAGAAACCACAAAAAACAGCATTATGTCTGAATCCAAGTTAAAACACAATGGTCTGTTTGAGGAACAAGGTCAGAAAAATCCACAAGAGTCCTATCAAGAAACGAAAGCCTAAACAATCAACATTATTTTAGAAATCCATCATGCTAGGTCTGCTTGGAATTGCCTGAATCCTTTAGGCATGTCTGTTAGTTCCTGATTAAACAAAGAGTTAAAAAGTCGAAAGCCACAATAATGGGCATCCTGTCTGAAATCCATGTGTGGTCTGACTGCAATGGCTTATGTCCTTTAGAAAATAGTGTATGGTATGATATAGCTCCTGATGATTTTAGCTTCTGAATGCCTTGTCTGTTTATTTTTGCTTGGCTGTGAAGCTGGCATCTTTTTTTTTAAGGTGAAAAGAGTTGCTTGCTATCACCAAAAAGTTGAAAAAGTATGGATAGATCACCACTGTAGGCTTTTGAATATTAAAAAATATGTTTGTATTGTGTATTGGTTAGGCCTGAGACATTTTGTTTTCAACTGCCTCAGTAGGTAAGGGGGATAACTAACAAGGATAAAAGTATGGTCTTATACGTTTTGTTCTGCAACCATCTCATTGCTTTGGGAGTGAAAGGGGGGTGGTTTTGTTTTCTTTGTTTTCGGCCTTTTCTTAAAGCCAATTTTTTTTTTCTTTATTCTTTTTTTTATTTTATTTAAAAGCAAGAAGCACATACAGGGGAGGTTTGGTTTTGTGTTTTAAGCAAGGAGCACATCATAATGTATCAACACCTGACAGTTTTTGCACTGCAGGGATTGTAAGGTGTCAGTCATAGAGGTTCTGATGTGGGTTCTCTCTTGCTGATACAGTCATAGAGGTTCTGATGTGGGTTCTCTCTTGCTGATACAGTCATATAGAGGTTCTGATGTGGGTTCTCTCTTGCTGATACAGTCATAGAGGTTCTGATGTGGGTTCTCTTTTGCTGATACAGTCATAGAGGTTCTGATGTGGGTTCTCTCTTGCTGATAGTGATAGAGATGTAGGGGTTCTCGCTTAATGGTGTAAGTTCTGTTGTGGTTTGTTTTTTTTAACTGATGTAGGGGGGTTCTCCCCATACTGATGTAGGGGGTTCTGATGTGGGTTCTCCCATACAGCAGAGGATTCTGATGTGGGTGCTTCCGCACTGGTGTAGGGGGTTCTGATGTAAGTTCTCCCATACTACTGTAGTGGATTCCATGTGGGTTCTCCCGTACTGGTGTAGGGGGTTCTGATGTGGGTTCTCCCATGCTGTTGTATGGGTTCTGATGTGGGTTCTCCCATGCTGATGTAGGGGGTTCTGATGTGGGTTCTCCCATTATTGTTGTAGGGGGTTCTGATGTGGGTTCTCCCTTACTGATTGGGTTCTGTCTGAAGAGGCGTCATGTTGAACAAGTCATCATGAAGAATGAGTCGGGTGCGGTGCTCAGTTCACTCAGGTGGGTGTGCCTTCAGTAACCAGGTGGTCGTCTGCTGTCTTGGCTGCTCAGAGTTGTCGCTGGTATTACCTGTACAAAGCCACCAACACAACACACACCTACAGTCACTCTGTCTTGTTACACTTCCTTCGAGGGCTGGTTTGTCTGCTGCTTCCATACAGTCCTGTTTCAGGGCCCTTTCTCCTGTTGGTTGGTGAGTTCATGTACATATATATGAGTGATGGGCAGTGGTAAGTTGGGATTGTGACGCTCAACAAGAGTTGAAGTCTTTCTGCTGGAGTCTGGTAAGGGAGGTAGGTGATGGACAGTGAGAAGCAATAAAAAGAACAGTTTTCATTTTGTGTTGATGTGAGTGTGATGGATCTGATGCTGACTTGCCATCCAGGCTACGGGTTTTCCAGAACTTACTTTCCTAGCAAAATGCTGAATGTGTACAGCTTGCCAACAGGATGGTTAGAATTGATGGTGTGTGTGTGTGTGTGTTGTGTGTGTACACAGCTATTGTCAGTCACCAGTACAAAAGTTAAAACTGATATTGTATGTAGGGTGTGTGAGTGTGTGTATTTGTATGTGTGTGTCTGTGTGTGTTTTCAAACACCAGGTGTTTTAGGGTATATTCTTGTGAACTGGAAAATACATTTTTTGATAATCACACTTTAGCAGGATTTTTATGATTAAGATTTCAAACAAAAAAAAGAAAAAATCAGACCAAAAATCATTGTGTATGTGTACGTTTCTAATTCATGGTGTGTATGCAGACTTTTCTGGGTATTGTGCAGATGTGTTTTACAGCATTGTACAGTGTATTAATTACATCTTGAGAATACATGTTGTGTGTATATGTGTGCATATTTATACTGTATGTAAGAATGTGTCTGACTCCCAATGTGTAGGTGGTTTTGTGCTGAATCGGTTGTCACCAAAGCCAGCCACTCTGTGGTGGTAATTCTCTGAAATAATGACAATAGCACAAAGTGTACTGTAGTATAGTATACCTATATATTGAGAAGAAGTCTACTCTACCTATGTGTGACTGTATTGTATAAGCCATGCTGATAGTCATCAGAAATAATTATGCCTGTGTGTGTCTCTGCATAGGCAACGCTGAAACTGAAAGTAAATTGTTTTTATTCAGGTTGCTAACAGTCTCTTCCACTCTTCGCCCCATTACCTGTCCTTATATGAAGGATGTAGCACTGGCAAAAATTGAAGGGTCATGTTCTGCATTGATATTCCATGTACAAGTGAGGTTACAGCCCTGGTGTGGCCTTTGTGGTCAGTTGGGCTATAAAAAGCTGAAGTGAAAAGTTGAGTTTTATCAACAGTTACAAGATCATGTCAGAAAGCCCCTGTTGCAAGGAAAACTCACTCTAAAATCTCACTGCAGAGAAAAGTCAAGTGGTCAGCTGTTTGTGCAATATTCACAGAAAATAGTGTAGAAATGGGTCAGTTTTGGGTTATGGTTGTCAAAACAAATTTGTAGACAAATAAATGGAAAAAGGCATTACCAGATAGTGTTGATTTGTGATGTATAATGTGCAATAGCGAAACTAAACTTAACACCATAACGCTCAGTCTAAATCTGATTGAATGGCCGGTTTGCTCTGTTCCGTGACTTAGACACTCAAGTGTAGATTGAACATGACAAACTATAGCCAAATCCTAGCATGATAACGAGAGAGTTTAGGCTGTGAGATAATAAGACACATGATCATAGCATCTCACTTTGTTATTCAGAGTCTTGTTGAGAGGTTTCAAGCCATTGACAGTGCACATGAAGAATGTCCACCTTGGTATTTTTCTTGGGGTCAAATGTTTGGAAGTGGCTCTGATCTTTTTTGCCAGCAGAGTATACACAGTATGTTTGCAACTTTTGCATTTTCTGCATATTTCATTGCCATGATCTTTGTACCAAGAGCAAAAGAACAGTAATTTTGTTTGGGGGGGGGGGGGGGGGGGGGGTTGGGAAAAAATACTGAAAGTATGGTGCTAGAGTTTGACTGATTGTCCAAAACCACAATGTTGTATGACATAATTATAGCAGTTGATGATTGTATGTAACCACAAGCATTGTATGAATATTGCAGCTGTACTTAAGGAGTTGATTGAAATCAGGACCCATTGGCCATCAAGCACCATCTACAGCATTTGTGTGTGTGTGTGTGTAATCATGTATGCATGTGTGCATGTATGTGTGTATTCCATGTAGGTATGTGTCAAAGTACTTTTGTTTTGCCAAAGCATTTTGTATAAATGGTAACAATCTCAAATGTTATTGCATTTCTTTATAATACCTTTATTTTTTAAAAGATGCATCTTACTGGTGTGAATTGTACCAATCTGAAATAGGATTGCATTTATTTTTAATGACTTTTTTTCTTTCAAAAGATACATCTTGTATAAATTATAATAAACTGAAATATTTCCTTTTTATATTACTTTTTTTTTTCTTTCAAGATGCATCTGACTTGTAAAAATTGTGAAAAACTGAATGTGTGTTTTGTTTTGGAAAGATGTCTTCCTCATCTGAATTGTAGCAATCACAAAGACCAGTCAGAAACGGGTATATGTGCCAAGATAATCCAATTGTATTAATTGATCCTTCAGTGTCAAACATGGTTGGAAATGAAGACATCACACCTCCATATCTGTTTATGTTCCCACAGAGCTGAATCAGGTAGGACTCTTGGTGTTGGCCCATTTCATTTGGGCTCTCTCTCTCTCTCTCTCTCTCTCTCTCTGAGTGATCAGGTTGTGTTTGCTCTGTGTCACTCTCTCTCTCTCTCTCTCTCTCTGAGTGATCAGGTTGTGTTTGCTCTGTGTCACTCTCTCTCTCTCTCTCTCTCTCTCTCTGAGTGATCAGGTTGTGTTTGCTCTGTGTCACTCTCGCTCTCTCTCTCTGAGTGATCAGGTTGTGTTTGCTCTGTGTCACTCTCTCTCTCTCTCTCTGAGTGATCAGGTTGTGTTTGCTCT
>JAUZNI010332979.1:0-22500 GCA_034780235.1 Concholepas concholepas | reverse complement strand
GCGCATAACGGCAGCGTGAAGCATATTCGCTCATATAACAGACAACAATAGTTGCTGTCTGAGCGTTCGACAAAGAAGAAGAATAAGCGGACATAAATGGTTTCAACTCCATCCTTCCGTAAGTCCTTCGATCTGATGAGATTACATGAAACTGAGTCCGGTGTGTGTGTGTGCAAGCTGGCAAAATATTATTGCGGTGCACATGTTACTGATTATTATTCGTAGAGGAGTAGACCCGTTTTCGTTGGTGGTTTGAATGATACAAACTTTATCAGTATACGCAATCTGCGACTTGAAGCCAAAAAAAAGCTCCGCCGCTAGGGCCCTAACGATTCTTGTTCCGCCGTAGGCCTACTCTCCCGTCAATATCTGTGGCCTAGGCCTAACGCACAGTGCCACAATGATTCCGTGTGGAGTTAAAAAAGATGTCAGACGAGCTAAAATTTACAAGGCTGTAAATTAAAGTATATGCGCGTGTGTAAAATGCGGGCGTGTGTCTGTGCCCTCACTGTCTGTCATACGGTACCATCCCGACTGTCGTAACAAGCTCTTCCTGACAAAGAACCTTATTATGGATTCTAGGCCTAGGCTATGACATCACTGTTTATTTTTATCAACTGACTGTCATGCATCCCACAATGCACCGATAAACACAGGCACATAGAAACAGGAAGTAACAACGAGAACGAGAGAATACAGGGCGAGTCGTCTGCTGTCGAAACATATTGCAATAGATTGTTTTTAATAAGAGTGACAGAGAATTGGTCTGAAAGTGATAGGGAGGAACGTATTCTAGCTGCTAGCAGAAGATCATTACCAAGAAATCAATGTTGAATCGAACTGTGCTCCTTCGCTGCATGTCAAGAGAAGCCTGCTGAAAGCAGACGGGCTTGTGACTTGTCGATTTTGGGTGAGACATTTGACTCATTGTGTGAGAACTTCCAAAGCATGAAATGTAATGTGACCCGTGAATAATGTAATTTTATATTTTAAATACTCTTGAAAGGGAGGGTTTATCAATCTGAGATTTGCACGAATATTTTCTCGTATGAAAGTGTCTTTTCCATAAATTTTCTTTCGCTTTGTGTCGACCAATGATATCCCGTCATTCGTGCGTTGCGGAATGCTCATTGTGTCGTCCGCCATTTGCATCCAGCAGACGCCGGCGTGTGAGGCAGAGAACAGTTAAAGAGCATTTAGTCGAACTAATAATTTTCAGGTTATACATATGTTTCGTCATTTAGTTTATATCCAATGTTTTCTGTTATGGGAATGTCTGTCTTCTAAATTGATGCATTGCTTTAGTATTTGGTTATATAGTTATACGAGAAAGTGAACTCCCAACAGGAAATGCTTTGCAGAAGTCCGGTGATAGCAGCAGAAAAAAACTGATGCCTTTTTCATGCACATATTTTTGATGTGAAAAGTGAGTCCTCTGTCGTGTACAAGTAAAAGGAAGTTGATATAATTGGTGTGTCGGGTCTCTAAGTTATGTTTCAGTTTTCCAGCATGCCAGTGCCGTAAGTCGAAAGATTTTAACAGGAATCCGATTTTTTGGGGGAAGAAAGCAATACACCGTTTTTATTGCAGTTAGATGTGTCCAGCATCTGAAAAGAAGTTGCTCATAAATTGTTTAAATGGTCCTTTTTTCTGATTCTAAAGTTTTTGTTTTGTTTCCTCTTTTTTCAAAGGCTGAAGTACTCTTGTTGCCACAGGAAATTTGACATGATGCCATTGGTAGAATATGATTTGAAATATTAGAAGTACATGGTTTTGTGTCCTGATAATCGAAATATGTACAGTAATAAAAAAAACTAATATCAAAGAGAGCAGGTTAATTTCTTAATGGGGTAAGAAATTCTGAAAAAAAAGATGTAATTGAAAAGGTGAATGTTGCTTTATATTCATGAAGGCCTGGTTTCTTTGTGGTCTTTATTCTGCATCAGGCTGTGTTACTACTTGGCTTGGAGTTGGAATCTGGTTCTCAGCTAAGTGCTTTCTTGTGGAGGAGCTAAAATTAGTATAAACAAGAGCAGGACTTCACATCATCTTTTGAATAGATTTGATTGAAAATGACCAAAAACAATATTCTGCATGATCAAAAGACAGAAACAAAACCAGCTGTTGACATGTATAGTACATATCGCCTACTGTTCTTCTAGTGTGCAGTTTGTTTAATTAAATCAAATCATGGGCATTAGCCACTTGTGACTTGTTCAATTAAATTAGTTGTACTAAATAATGACCAGTGCCATAGTTACTGTTAGTAATTTAATACTAATAGAATACTAATGATAGCTTGCATTGTTTTACTACTTTTTAGTTTTAGTTACAGTTGAGTGTTACTACTTACTAGTGTTACTTAGTAATAATACTATTAGTATTACTAATGTCAGTATGCATTGTTTTGATCTTGTCTTTTCTAAGATTTCTTGTAATGTTTTTTTGTTTGATGCACATTTTGAGAATGACTTGAAGTAAGGTAGTGATCAATATAAAATATATTCAAAGGTTTCTAGCAAATCATGACATTGTTGGTTGATGTGTTTTGATTCTAAAGTTATACAGAAGACTCGTATAGATCTAGGTAACATTACATATGAAATCTTAAAAAAAAATGGTGCCCTATTTTTTCACATAGAGCAGCAATTGTGAGCAAAAAGAGGGCAGTTGAGTGTTCTGTTACAGCAGTGCAGTTGATCTATTACAGCAGTGATTGTGAGCAAGAAGAGGGCAGTTGATTGTACTGTTGGAACAGTGATTGCAGGATTTGCACTCTCCTTGAAACCCCTTGAACCTTCTTGAATTTTGAGACCCCTTTTCAAGGCCTTGAATCCCCTTGAAACTGAAAGTGACCAAAATGTCAACCTGTGACAAATCTGTTGAAGCAGAAGACTCTTGAAAATTAAGGCATGCCTGTAAAAAATATTCGCTCTAATGATGATGATAAGATTACGATGCATTTCCCCCCATGGGGATGCCAGGGGCCTGTCAGTATAAATAGCATCCCCACCTTCTGGATATTCTGTGCAAGGGATTCCTTTTTTTCTATCTCTTTCTTTGTTTCTGCCTTGTTCCTTTTCTTTCAAGTTCCAGTCACCTCCTTGTCTATTTTCTGCCTTCTTGGTCCATTCTTCTGCCTTTTTTCCAGAAAGACTTAAAGACAACAGCTCTCCCATGCGTAAGTCAAATGTGCAATGCATTTTCGCTCATATGACAGAAAACAGTAGTTGCTGTCTGAGCGTTCAAAGAAGAAGATATATTTTTTGAACATTTTTTCCTGTGGGGATGCAGGGGGCATGTCAGTATAAATAGCAGTAGCACCCCCCACCTTCTGGAAATTCTGTGCTAGGAATTCCCTCTTTTCTATCCCTTTCTGTGTTTATGCCTTGTTCCTTTTCTTCCTTGCCTATTTTCTGCCTTCTTGGTCTATTCTGCTTTTTTTCCAGGAATACTTAGAAGGATGCAATTATCTCCCACACTGAAGCGGGATGCGTTGTGCTGCCATTAACTTGATTAAGCGCCTGACAAGCGAAGCGGGATGCGTTGGGCCTGACTTGTCAGGCGCTTAATGGCAGCACAACGCATTTTCGCTCATATGACTGGCAACAATAGTTGCTGTCTGAGCATTGAACGAAGAAGAAGAAAAAACATTTTTGTGCAAAAAATAATGGTTCAAATGCGTGTGTGTGTGCATGGACGAAACAAACCAGGAGTAGGAGACAACAGTGTCCAAGGGAGGTAATTACTGATTGTGTGCATGCGCAAAAGTTGCCAAAAGTTGTCTTTCTATTGTCCCCTGTTGGTTAGATAATTAAGAGTTAAAAACGACAAAGTGAGGCTGAAACTGTGCTCTGAGTGTCAGGTACCTAATGAAAGCAGAGTTCAGAGACTAGATAACAAAGTAACAACAAACAAAACAAGTTCTTTCGCTGAGAATGTGACAGATAGTATTGACATGCAAGTAGTTTAATGGACAGATGTTAAGCTGTCATCAGCTACAAAGAGCTGACGTTGTCTGGTCTATATTTGATGCATTGTTTGTACTTCAGTTGCTATAAAACAAATAAAAAATAAAAATCAGTGCAACAATGCACAAGGCTTGTCTCTAAACAATTTTATCCATTTGTTTTGTACAAAATGAAAGCAGATGTGACTGGCGATAATTGTACTTTTGTGCTCCACCTGTGGCCATTTCGTTTCATAGTGTGGCACACTATTCTTTCCAGACTATGTAATCTTATGAGGAAATAAGTTTGCTCTTTTAACCATGAAATGATGCCTCAGCTTCAGGGGGGTGTGCCCCTCTCCATCCCCCCCACCACTAGATTCTCTTTCTGGATTCTCAAAGGTTGCCAGCTATTGCATGTATTGCCAATTATATTTAGGCTGGCAATCAGTGATAGAGCTTAGTGTGAGTTGATTACAAATGTAATACTGCATGGATGAATTTCTTAAAAAGCTCCTTGAAAAGCCTTTGAATTTCATGCTGAGATGTCCATATAAACCCGATGATTGTGAGCAAGAGGGCAGTTGATTACTCTGTTAAAGCAGTGATTGTGAGCGAGATGAGGGCAGTTATTTTCTACTGGTGATGGTCATGGCAAATGGAAGGAGAGACTTGTCAAGTGTCATTGTGTAGTTTTTAAGAGAAAATTAAATCACAACTTTCATGAAAAACAAAAACTTGAAAAAGACACTGATAATTTACCATTTATTGTGAGACAAACTGTTATACAATTACAATGCTTGGTGTAGTGTGCACTGTGGATTTTAAGTTTATATACAGATTTTCTTCTTTCTGTTTTGCGGCTAGAGCTCTGAGGTTCACCAATAATGAGATTTTACATATGCAACCATTTACCCACGTTTTTTAAGGTGGCCGCATTCTGACTTCAGGGATGATGTCTCAACACACCAATGTGCATATATTTTTTAAATTGTCATCTGTTAGTACTGGCATGATATGGCCTACTCTTCCAAAAGGCAGAACTTGTTTTTAATGTTTGCACAAGATGTTCTGCATGCGTTCACGCACTGGACCTCGGGTTTATAGTCTCATCTAAAGGACTTAAGGGAGTGAAGTCAGTAATGATAACTTCAGGGAAAAATCCCCATGAATGGGCATTGTGGTGGCTCAAATCTGGGCTGTCAGTTCACGAGCTCAATGCTCTAACCACTAGGCTATCCCCCCCTCTTCCCACCCCCATACAGGGAATGATCAGTGTTTCATAAACACGTGGCATTGACTCTTTAGAACTGAGAAAAACCTACGTAGTACATTGCATGTGTGACATTTTAAGGGATGAAAGGTTTATATCCTGGAAATCCATTCAGGGGTTAAAACTTGAGGCCAAAATTAACTTCTAAATGATAAAGAAGTCAGCAGGATATCGATTTGCTAAATTAGGGAGTTAATCTGCAACTACTCAAAAATGTACTCAAAGATGTGCAACACATGTATGCACGTGCACTACACCTGCATCTTCACCAACCTTGTAATTAACAATTATATTCTGGAGAGTGGTTAAAACTTAATGGGTAAAATTCACTTATTTTAAGGGAGTTAAAGGGATATAACATTTGTGAAATTATACAGTAATTACTTGAAACTGTTCTTAAACGTAGGATAACACACAAACATCCACACGTGTACTGATTCACTCACTTCCATACAACCTCAGTTTTTGGGACTTTCCCTCTTACTCTTGACTTGCTTTTAAATATATTACCGACACAAGTGCCCACAAGGAAAAGAAACAAAAAAGGTATATAAAAAAAACCCAACAGTTCCAACTGAAACTGCAGTAACATACATACATACACGCACACATTTTTCTCTCTCTGTGACACACATGCAGTCACCTGTATATTTTTAAAGGATTTTTTTTTTCATCCTGGGCTTATCACAAAATCTGTGTCGTCAGCAGAATTAGCAGTGCTTGATGATGTTCAAGAAAACTGGAAAGCTGTTATGGTTACTTATTGTTACGACTGTCAAAATATGCGATACAAACTATGTTGCAGATGTCCAGTGATAGCACCGCCCCTCCTGCCAAGAGAGCCCGCATTGAAGACAACACCTCTGGCAACTGTTTTGAAACCGCTTGTAGCACGAGTAATAACTCTGTAAGTCAGTTTTTGAAGGCTAACTACATGTTGTTTACTCTTTCCAGGCAGTTTATTTTGGTTTAGAGGTGCATGTGTGTATATGTGCTTATGCACATGTGTGTGAGTGGTTGCATGTGTGTGCTGTGTGTGTATGTATGGACTTTTATGTATGTTCCTGGGTCATCGCTTTGCTGTGAAGATAGTGAATAACTGAGCGTTGCTATTCTCCTCATGGATGTGTGTGTTTCTTTTTAAATGAATAGTGAGACCAGGTCTCCATACCGTATGAAATTATGTGGTAGAAACATCCTTCAGCATTGTGATTGTATGTGGGTGCTTGTATGAATGAATACACAAGCATGTATGCTTATACTGTGTTATAGGTTGCTAATTTTGATTTCTGTGTGAATGACTGAGCCTCATTGTGGTGGTGTATTCAGCTGCAGTAAGGAGCTTGAATTTTGCTAGTTTGCTGTAGATGTATGGTGTATGTGCACGAGTGTGTGTGCAAATGTTTGTGTATATATACATTTGTGTGCATGTTCACTCATGCGTACGTGTGTGTGTGTGTGTGCATGTGTGCGCGCGCTTGTGTTTGTGTGTGTGCATGTGTGCGTGCGTGTGTGTTGGAGTGGGTAAGTGAGTGAGAAGAAATTTTGTGTGTATGTGTTTCAAAGCTGTGTTTGCTGATGGGCTTAAAGATGCATGGAAAAGTTTGCCTATAGATGTAATTCAGGTTATGAAGATGTGTTTTCATTCACGTGTGTGATAATTAAAAGAGGTACTCTTCATTGCAGGTGGAAATGTCTAAAAATGGAACAGTTAATGCTGCTGAGGACATTGATGAGGGCTTGTACTCTCGCCAGCTGTAAGTGATTGCTTTTTTCTGGTGAAGATATATAGATGATATAACTTCAAATTGTAGTTGATTATGCTTAGTAATTAGGAAAAAAGCTCCACTTTTGCCTACTGTAATATGGATGTATTTGTTTTGCTTAGTAATGAAGCATTCATAAACCTTCTGCTGTCCTTAGACTTGGTAAGTATAGCTAAAAGTTCTTTGAAGATACCATGCCAAGGGAAGTAAATCTGCAACACATGCACACCCACCACAAATATACATCAATTAAAAAAAAAAAAAAGAAGTGTTTTTTTCCCCCCTGAATGCATGAAAATGCTCAAAAAATTCCAAAGACATCACTACATCCAAAGCAGTAATTGTTTTCCATATCTAGTAACTGGTGCAGAAGGAAAAAAATCAGTCGACGAGCAGAGGATCATTGTTCATAACTCGGTCATAGCTCATAACTAGGTCGCGATTGACTTCAGACTCGTCTCACTTCATGAGTTTAAACTTCAAAAACACTCTCACCATCAATATTATGTCTGAAAATGAATTCTAGAAGTTACAGGTTCGCCATGTGCCGATGTACCCACAACAAAATTTGAGATAAAAAGCTTTATTTTGAAAATTAACAGCAGCTTAATCACACTGCCTAATCTTTTGAAACAACATCCAAAATGGCGTTCAAGGACTTCCCTTCCAGAAGACACTCCTGTTGCTATTGCATTTTGGGAGTGTGATAGTGAAAGTGAAAGACCAAGTCAGATCAGTCGGTCACGATCAATCCGGACAGCAGTGGGTGGTTAAATATTATTTCAAGAAATCAAAACTAAGTTTACTCAACAGCTGGGTTCCTTCTGCCTAGGATGCCATTGTTCGTTGTGAGGATAGTGAATAACAGAGCATTGCTATTTTCCCTGTGGGTGGTTGTGGTTCTTTCTGTATAGATATTGAAACTATATACCCTATGTCTGAAATTCTGAGCCACCAACATCCTTTTAACAGGAGTCATGACTGAGCCATCTATTTTAGGGTCCTCATCTGGACTTAACTTTGGCTCCAACTTGATTCCTGTGCATGTTTTTTGAATAGACATTAAACAAGGTTCCCTGATTAGAGCTCATCCATCTTAACTCTTTCATTTTCGCATTTGTACGAGTTATTCCCGTTTTTTCCGTGTTCCAGAAAACCTTTACTTCCCTTCATTCCTGGGTTTCTAGTATAGTCTATTCCTGAAAATGAGGTACTTGGTTCCAAATGCTGCAACACTTAAATTTAACATGATTAACCCCAAGTATCATGCACTGTTGTGTGAAAGTTGAGTGAAAGCAGAAAGTAGTGTTTGCAGTTTGGACATACTTTATTACAGTGTTGGTGATATGCAGGTGTTAGAACAGGTAAATACAAACAATTTCATGAACAAAAAGACATGCATGCTTATGTACAAACTGTACATCAAAAAGTAGTGAATCATGCCTGTACTCTTTGCAATGTCCACATGACAATATTTTAACACCTACCCTATAGGGTATCAGTGTGCCACACAGACACTTAGCCGTAATGACTTCTCCACTGCCCTCAAGGTGCTGCAAAACCACTTATGTCTTAATGAGTTCCCCATGGCTCTCCAGGTATCCAGGAGACCTTCCATTCACAAACATTGACCGGGCCATGGATAAATAATCTTGCAAAGCAAAGGCCCAGGGTATCAGATATATGTGAGTAATCGGGATGTCAGGGGGTGTACTGTTGATGCTGACCAGCGGAATCCCAGATATCCCGGTCATGGGAATGAAGGGGGATAATTAGCCCTAACTGGTTTTCCGGTTTCTGGGAATTAAGGATATGATTTAATGAAATCAGTACACTGGGTGCAGGAAATGAAAAAGTTAAATGAAGAATAAACCAGTTATGGCTGGTGGTATGGATGACATACACATACCCAGTGTGCTCTTCAGATTTAACTGGCACATTGGGTTATGCATTTGGTGAAGCAAGTGTCTGGTAAGTGGCTGATGTGGTGCAGCGTATTTGGAGGGTTTAACTCGCTATCACAAACCATAGCAAAATGAAAACCCCCCAAAATAGTTCATTTGAAATATTGTTGTGAAAACTTAGTGAAAATAAAGGAGAGAAAAGTTGATGGATGAAGCTATGAGATGATACCATTTAATCAAATTATGAGCATGAGGTAACTTTAGTAACTAATTTTTTTCCAGAGCAGGTGAAACGGGTGTGATTGGGAACAAACATTAAATAAATAAACAAACATTAAATAAATTTAAATAAATTTACATGCTCCCATTTTAAGAATGTGAAGGAAAGTTGGAGTATACATAACTGATTTTGAAATTTAAAGCAGTTTTGATTGAGATTTTGTTTGGTGGAAGGTAGTGCCCCCCTCTTTTTTTGTGATGGCATGTCCGGTATACATGTATGAAAAGTTTCTGGAAGCAGTTGATTTTCATTCGATCATTTCTCTCAAGTATCAGGAGTGTGTGTAGGTGTGTTGCCAAAAATGTATAAATAATTAGACAGGGTGATGATGTGTGTATGACCAGTCTGTGTAATGTGTCATGATAGGTATGTGCTGGGCCATGAAGCCATGCGTAAAATGGCGCACTCCAATGTGCTGATTTCGGGGATGAGAGGCTTGGGCGTTGAGATCGCCAAGAACGTGGTCCTGGGTGGTGTCAAATCAGTCACCGTTCATGACTCGGGCAAGGTGGCCTTCCGAGACCTCAGTTCTCAGGTGAATTACTTGTGTATTGTGTTGTTGTGAATTGCTGATGGATGAAGTTTGCTATTGAAAACAAAAACATAAGGAGAATGTGATTGTCCATTGTGAAATAAACATTGTATAGTATTGTCCATTGTGAAATAAACATTATGCAGTATTGTCCATTGTGAAATAAACATTGTATAGTAGGGTGTATTATTTGTAAAACATATAGTGGAAAGGGCAAGAACAGAAACTATGAAGGGGATGGGATGATCGGGGTGAGGTTAGAAAATTAGCCAAAGTTAGCTCTGTACATCTTCTGATGGACTGCCATTCTCTGTTCCTGCATTCTTTTTCCCCGTGCAAAAATTGTGAGCACCTACTTTTTTAGAACTGTTATATTATGGATGTAGAGACTTAATTTTTTATATATCAATAGAGGAATGGATGAAGAATTTTTTCATTTAAGGCATAATGTTATCGGAAACGTGTTGACTTGCTTTTATTCACTGTGAGTGGAGTTCTTGAGTGCAGTCTACCTGAGTGTGATACCCCAGTCACAGACAAAGTGGTAGTTTCATCTTTTATAAACAAACAAAACAGTTTTCCCTCAGATATACCATCAGGTATCTCCTTTGGACCAGAAGTTTCCCTGAAATCAGTCAGTGACACAGTCACCAGATGCAAGGGAAATATTATGTTTGATGACTTGATGTGCCTGCAGATTGCTAAAGGTTGAAAAAAACCCATATAAAGGATTCATTATCCGAATCTTGTGTTAATTGCCAGCTTAAATAGAAGGTTGATGTGAAGCAAACGGGAGACAAAAGTAATGATACCAGAGATATCATGTAGATGATCTCTAATGACACTATGATGGTACTATGTATGGTTGTGTTGCAGATCTTTAAAGAAAATGGTTTTAGGGTTTTTAGTAATTGTTATGTGTGTGCTGGTGTGTGTGTGTGTGTGCATGGGGGTATGTGTACAGTTTTTCCTGCAAGAAAAGGACGTAGGAAAGAACAGAGCAGAAGCATCCCAATCCTTACTGGCAGATCTGAACACCTACGTTCCCGTCAACAGCTCCACAGCTGCTCTGGATGAAGCTTTCCTGGCTCAGTTTCAGGTCAGGCATGCCAGCAGCTGGCTGTGTCTTTCTTCTTTGATTTTATCTTGTAGAGCATACATTTTTTGTTGTATGGTTTTCTTTTAATAAATTCCTGTGTTCCAAAATTTGTTTGTAAGCATAGTTCCTTTGTTGATAACATTTTTGTGCATGGATTCATTTTTCAGTATCAGGTCTGTAAGCATTTGTCTTTTGGTGTTTGCATTCTGTGATTGTAATATCTGTACTGATTAAATCTCACTACGAATTTATCATTTAGTAAACATAATGATGGGATAAGGATGCTCAAAAGTCAGCCTTAAAATGCTGTAGTGGTCAGCTAGGCTTTCTGCATCATCAGTAATACAGCAACAAAAATAATGATGATGATAATAATGATGATAATAATGATGATGATAGCAAATAGTGGGCAGTATTGGTTGTGGGATAGTAGTATTAGTATTAGCAATAATAATGAATGTTGATTTATCACACTTAGTTGTACAGAAAAGAGCAAATGTGGCCTTTACAAGTTTTTTTTCATGAGTTGAATGAAGAAGAAATGTGAAAGATGGTTAGTTAACCTGTGAACATGTCTTTTGTAAACCCCTGTACGTTTGGAGTGTGATTACTAGAATGGAAAATATAAATGGTGGTTGGCTATATCGCTAGACATGACAGCCAGACTTCTGATTTAAATAAAAAATTATGAATATTTTTCATTCTTGCATTTCTGACACTTTAGTCTCCACTGTAACTAACTCAGTTTCTTTTTTTTTATTTTTTTTTTACAAAGGTTTTCCATTAGTAAAGTTTGCATTCCAGCAAAGGCTTTTATTTTGGTTGTTTTTATTGTTTTCTTGTGCAATATAGTGACCATAATCAAATGAATACACAATCTAGAAACAACCTGCAAGCTCTTTATATGCGCAGTACCTAATTTCAGCATTTAGGCAGCTTTGTCAAAAAAAGAAAAAAGAAAAAAATAACAATCAAATGTAACAGTTTGTCGGCTGTCCTTGAAGAGTCTCATTTCACATACATATGTTAGTGAGTTCAGGGTGATGCCTATTAATGTCAGCCAGTGAAATAAGTCACATTTTGATATGATTCTTGTTCAGAAATAGCTGCCATGCTTGGTCATAAGACCAACAAAACAGTTAATGTCCTATGGGACATAGGAGACTGAGATGAAAGAATACTGACTGACCTTTGTGGTGACAGGTGGTGGTACTGACCAATTCCTCGTACGAGGAGCAGGTACGTGTGGGAGAACACTGCCACTCTCACAACATCAAGTTCATTGTGGCAGAAACATACGGCCTCTTCGGGTAGGTTGGTTTATTGCCCTGTGATTTTCAGTTTGGGGTATTTTGTTCCTTTTGAATTTTATAGCAAGGTTTTTGTTTTCTTTTTTGTCAAGAGATTAAAAAGTGCAGTTTTGTAAAAGAAAAGTTTTAACAGTAAGAGATTGCGCTATTCTCTTCATGTCTTGCAGAAAGTATTGTGTAATTCACTGGCATTTTTTCTTGTAGTGTTGTAAAGCATTCTGTTTGGACATGCAAGACTGTAATCAGCCTTGCATCAAGTAAGTTGGTGTAAAGTGGCACTAAACCTTGTCAAATGTCGTGCAAGCCTATGTACATATTTCAGAGTGTTTAGAGAGAAGTTAGTAAATGATTTAACTGTGTCGCAACTTGACCTGATAATACTTTCCAAAGGGAGAAAAAATAATTGTCAAACTGAGTGAGGGATGATTTTTGTGTGTGTTTGGTTTGCTACTGTGGAAATTGATAATGTGCTTGTATAAGTCTGGCAAGTGAGCCTGCTGTGTCGGTGAAATAAAAAGGCAGAATTTAAATTTGTAAACATTTAAGATAAATTGCAAGCACTTATAATACATTTGGGGGTGTTGCGTTTGTGATCTGATGGCCCAGGATCGAGCTACAATAGAGGCGCCAGTTTTAGGGGATTTTACGCTAGAGTTAACATCAGTACTGTGTCCACTCCCTCCATAGTCCTTCATTTGAGACTATTAACTGGGGGCCCATGTGTGAACACACACAGAGCACCCTGCACAGATGTTAAAAACCTGTTCTGCCTTTCGGAAGAGTAGGCCATTTCATGGCAGTAGGAACGGATGACAAAATTAAAAAAACAAAACGCATACACTCAGATGTGATGTTTAGACATCATCCCCAAAGTCAGAATGCGGCTACCTTTATGGTGGGTAAAAATGGTTGCCATACACAGAATCTCACTATTGGTGAAACTCGCACAGCGTGCAAATCCAACATAACTCATTCAAGGGCCCAGTGCTAAAATTAGCACCCCCTCCCTTTTACCAAGTCCAGTGTGGTCAGTTCCTGCTATAACTAGCACTAGCTGGCCCCAGTTGGGCTGAGATGGGATGGAATGGAATGGATAGCAGCTGAGAGAAGCTAATAGTGGGGGAAAATGACAGCTGTGCTCAGAGCTCTAGCCAAGGAAGGAGGAAAAAAAAAAGATTTGATAGGTATTTCATGCAGCTACATGGACATGCACACACATACATGTATGCATACTTGCTGTGATGCATACGTTTTCACTGCATATTGCACTCGTGCAATTGCACTTTGCCTGCCTGCATCCATGCGTGCACGTGCACACACACACACACACACGCATACACACACACATACACACACACATACACACACACACACGCATACACACACACACACACACACACACACACAGTGTAGAAGTTCTGTTACCTGATATTGGGGCAGAACAAATGTACATTCACCAGTTTGTACAATTGAGGGGTGAAAAGAATATGTTGGGGATAGAGAATGTTGCAGGGGGAGAGAATACTTGAAGTATTCAGATTTTGCTGGTATGTTTTGACACTTGGTACTGTTTATCATATTTGCAGCAAAGTGTTCTGTGACTTTGGCACCAACTTCGTGGTGACTGATCCTGATGGTGAGCAGCCCATTTCCTGCATGATCGCAGACATTGAACATGTGAGTATGAAATTGGAATCAAGTTAAATGAAGATTTGTGTAAAGATGGTGAAGTCTGGCTTTCAAGTGATGACAAGGGAGAGGGAATAGAAACATTATCTGCCAGATCTTTTTGACAGTTTGTGCATTTGTAAACCAAATTGCGTGGGGAATATAGGGGAAAACCATTACTTGTTTGTAAATGAGCTGAAATTTTAATTGCACATGTACAGTACTGATTTATTGACCAGTGCAAGTGATGTAGAAGATTGGACATTTCAGTGAACGAAATAATTTGACTCAAATCATTCAAGACTGAATTTTTTTTTCTTGTTTAAATTGGTGTCATGGTTGAAGCTATGCTAATGTCCTGATTTGATTGTACAACTGAGTGATGATTTAGGTGGATGACTTGGGTGAAACACTCATTCACCCCATACCCGTTGTATGCATACCGACAGCTGTTTGCCTCGGGGATTTTAGTTCAGAGATGGTAGGCAGGGTAATAGTTGGAGTCTTCAGTTTTAACACCTGTTCATTCCCAGTGATATCAGATGAGGTGAAAAGTGGGTGAAGGGATGGAAGGCAGGGTAGGAATGATAATCTGCGGACGTTTTAAACAGTTTTTATGGAAGTTGTATGCATCGTTGAACCTGTGTTGCCATTGTCGATGATGTAAATTGATAGTACTATTTGTTCAGATTGTCAGGCCATATAGAATGGATTTGTAAGTATGTTTGGTGTGCTTGGTGTGCACTAACTTTGTAAATCTGTTAAGATGTGGTTTGTATTTCAACTACATGATGTGTGCCTGTTGCAGGGAGTGAGCAGTGTGGTGGCCACAGTGGATGAAACCAAACATGGCCTGGAGGATGGAGACTATGTCACCTTTTCTGAGGTGAAGGGCATGACTGAGCTGAACGGCTGTGATCCCATCAAGATCAAAGTGCTGGGTAGGTCATCTGAAAGGGGTTGTCCCTTTGCTTTTCTTTTTTCCTTTTTTCAGCAAGTTTGTTTGAAGCAGTTGAATATTCATCTATATTGGACAAAATTAGTGCTAAACAATGTAAAAGGCATAGCTATATTCAAGGTCCAATATAGATCTAAGACATTAGGTCATATGTTGATTTTTGACTGGAAGAGAGCATTTGGATCAAAGGGTTAATCATTTATTTGGGATTTTAAAAAGAATGAGGCTGTAGAAGTGGTTTGGACATAAGCAAATGTGGATGCATGCCTTTGCAAGCATGTATTGATAAACTGTATTGACAGCATTTTCCTGGATATTTCCTCTCTTTGAAAAAGCGACCCCGCTCCTCTCAAATAAAAAACCCAAACCCAACCTCCCCCCCAAATTGCTTTGAAGCAACATAATAGATGAAGTTGAATGTCAGCCTAGTTATGCTGTATGTGTGTAATATTACCAAGATTTGATTGCAAGAAAGACTTCAAGCAATTATTGTGCCATTGTTGTTTTTTTTCATAGTAGGAAATAATGAAATGATTTTTTTCTTGGCAGGTCCATACACCTTTAGCATAGGGGACACAACCAAGAACACGAAGTACATCAGTGGAGGCAATGCTGTCCAGGTCAAAATGCCCAAGACAATCAGCTTTGTAAGTGGGCTTTGGATGTGTGGTTTGCCAGATCTGTACATATTAAGTTTCCTTTGTTTTGTGATTGTTGCCCACCTGTGTTCATGTGCTTGCAAGCATTTATGTGTGTGTGTGTGTTTTCATTTTAACGTCTGTCCACTAAAAAGTGATTTTAGACAGAAAATGTGTGTGTGTGTACATGCAATAATGTTTGCATTGATGTGTCATTTTTCAAAGTGTTCACAAAAATGAACCCTCTGGGAAAAAATTAACAATTTTAAGGAATTTGGAAAAAAGGGGGTGATGTTGGTGGTGGCAGAAGGTAGTATGGGTTATACCCATTCAGTTAAATACATAATACAACTGGCTTACAAACTCGGGCATGCCTACAATCTGGGAGGTGCTATATTTGTTCTGGAAAAGTGTCTATTTTGACCAAATGTCCTGGGAATCCAATTTTTCAATGTATGTCCTGGAATGTTAAAATCCTAGTAGTGAATTTCATTTGGAGCCAAAATTGTAGAGAGTGCTTTGCATCTGCCTCCAATGTCTCTACGTGTGTGCAGTTGTTGACAGAAATAAAGGAAGACCCCTGATAGGGCTAATGTGCATGTGCATCAGAATGTTTTCCTTAAAAATAAAGTGATTTTGTGCGGGAGGCAAGAGTAGGTGTGGCTGATAAAGTGAAAGAAAGAGAAGGCTGTGCCTAGCGCTGCTTGTCAGTTATGTGATGTCGGCTGCACCTCTGCTTTTTCAGTTCAAATTTTAGTTTTCTAAATTGATAAATGCAGACAGCTACGTTTTTTTATGTAAAAGATTATAATAGAATGAAAACAATGTGTGATTTTACCCTGAGAAATTTGAGCCTTGTACTTTTCTGTCAGTGCGAGAAATGTGTGATTATTTCACACTGTTATTTCCTTGACCATTACAGTTCGAAAAGCAAAACACATCTATGTGTGCGGCAGAACGCTTTTTGGCCTTTATATACCCCTGTCGTGCCTTCAAGGGTAGGCATGCCTGCAATCTCTAGATCCTGAGAATCATTGGTTATGAATAACAGAATAATGGAAGTTTAAAAGAAAGAATGATAAAAGCTGTTTTTGTGGTAGTCTGGAATTTAATTCAAATATTTTTTTCATTCCCCCCCTTCTTCACTTATCATTTCCTCACCCATCCACCCTTCTTTCAGAAACTGAATGAATTAAAAGTGTTGATCTTGATTTGTCCTTCTTCAGAAAGCCATCAAGGCAGCAATGGACGCTCCTGAGCTTCTTCCTACAGACTTTGCCAAGTTTGAGCGCCCTGGGCAGCTTCACATAGCCTTCAAAGCGCTGAGTGACTATGAAAACAAACATGGGGCCCTTCCAAAGCCCCGGTGTGAGGTATGTACGTATCTATGTATCTACATGGTTATTGGGATGTAGGCTAATATTTGATGGTGGTTACTCACCCTGCTAGCAAGCCTGACCGGTTTAGCTGAGCAGATTTCTCACTGTTACTGTGATAGCTTGTTTTGGTTTTTGCTTTATTTTATCATTTGTATTGTATATCACTGCAGTCATGGCAGATTTCTTTGCTTGATATTTGGGCTGCTCTTTCTGGAGAGATGCATCACTGCAAAAGCAGAGCCAGCTATTTTTTTCCCTTATGATTTTCCTGTCTGTATACATATGTGTATAATTTTGTTTCCCTACAAGAACATTTTTCTATAGAATTTTGCTAGGGACAACTATCTTGTTGCTTTGAGTTCTTTTACGTGTGCTAAATGTGTGTTGCATAAGGGATTAAAATTTAAAAAAATTTTTGCTGCATGATTTTTTGCGATGTTCCTGTTCTGCTGTCCCCATGCCGCTCATCTCAATCTCTCCGCCCCAGCCATACCCAGATTTGTTATGTCACATCCTTGGGGTTGGAAATTCACAGGGAGCCTATCAATATCAGGTCACCAGGAGGCCACCAGTCAGAGGGGCCCTTCACTGCTGCTGGGTCTTTTTTGGTGGTGTTCAGTGATGCCTGTTCTGAGCTAACACACGTAAGACACTGCCTACTAAGCCCACTACTGACCAGTAATAGCTTAGTCACGGAATCAGATTGAATGAGATGCCCACCCGGGGGGATGACCACCAAACACCCCTCCAATGACTTCCTATTTAATGAACCTCCAACCCCGAAGGTTTTGACACAAACTCACCACAGGTACAGACATGTATGAAGAAGGAGAAACTGGGGTCACCATGAAACCAGAGCAACAAGGGCCACTGAATCAGAGACATTTTTCTTTTATTGCATGATGATCAATTGTGATGAGGATGATGTGATGCTGTTGCTATGGAAGTGCATGTTCTTTGAGACTACTTGTCAGGGTTGTACTCTATGCTTTCTATCATGATGTACCCCATCATCAACCAGGTTCAAAAGACAGCTCCTGCAGTGTTGGTCGGGTAATTTGAGCAACACTCTCAAAATCGCATCTATAAAGTGGATGAAGAGCGACTGTGTGATCCCAGTCTTTCCAATGAGCCCACAGCACACTTACTCTTGGTAGGGGCCGGCTGAAGTCCAAAAAACCTGACTCTTACAGGAATCGAACCCATGTTCGTCAGGCTTCTGTTTTTCTTCCCACATCCTCCTTCCATATGTTATCCTTTCATGTTGGAGTTTGCTGATTAATGTGAGAGGATGAAGACAGTGATGCTAGTGATTGAAATATCAATATATATTTATATGTAATGATATGGTTGCAGGCGGATGCAGAGGAGTTTGTGAAGATGGTGAAAGAGCTCAATGAGAGCTGTGCTGCCAAGGTGGATGAATTGGATGTTGACCTGATGAAAGAGGTTGCCTACAGTGCCCAGGGTGACATCTGCCCTGTGCAGGCTTTCATTGGAGGCATCACTGCCCAGGAAATCATGAAGGTGATTCTCTACCCACACTAGTTCTTAAATAATGGCTTTTGTCTGCAGACACTTGTTGTTTGATAATCGTTTTTCTGATGTAAATGTCTATGTTATTTGATGTTTTAGTTGTGGATTATTTGGTGTTTTAGTTGTGAAACCCAAAATAATTGCAGAGTGCTGAATCACCTGCAAACCACAGTTTTCAGATCTAAAAGAAACATACACACACACATACTCACACACACACCCACACAAACACACACACACACACACTTTAAAAAAAAAAAAGATGTATGATCTACAGATGAGTGAACAAGCTTTAAATTTTTGAAGAGTGTGGAAAAGTTTCCCAGCACAGAAACTGGTATTAGGAATAGTATAATAATTAGGCAGTCGGTAGCAAGTTGAGTCATAAACCTTAATTGGAAGAAAGTCAGGGTTGCAGATGGGAAGCCCCTAAGCTCAGAATTTCATGCTCTGGCAGATTTATTAGTGTTGCATCAAGAAAAGAAAGCAAGTGAAGAACGGAGACTGTGTGAAAGATTGTCTTGGGTGCAGTGATGATATGAAGTACAGTGTTGACATATAGTAATTAGATAATCATTTTTATCATGTGTATTTCTTTTTTTTTTTCTTTTTTTGTGATGAAGTGGCAGTAAAACGTTTAAGAAATTTCTTGTTGCTAGCTGTAAGAAAACTTCAGGACCGTGTTTGTTCTTTTTGCAGGCCTGCAGTGGAAAATTCACCCCTCTTCAGCAGTTCCTGTACTTTGATGCTCTGGAATGCTTGCCTGAAGACAAGTCGGTTCTGACCGAGGAGACTTGTAAACCTGTAAGTGCCATTATCACTAGGTATGTGAGTGTGCTGACAAATGGATAACTAATTGTGTGGATGCATACCCATGAATGTGTCTGCAGTGTTGGCAAATGTTGGCAATGTGAACATGGATGAAAGCTTGGCCTGAAGGTATTTTTCAGACTTTGAAAGTGGGGAATGTTAAGTTGCTGGTTTTAACAATGCATGAACTCGGTATTGTCCTGAGTTACACTGGAGTTTTGAGTGGTGGTCAAGGTGGTAGTTTTGTTGGGGAAAAAGTTCATAGGAGTCAGTTTATATTCTCAGGAACTTTCTTGCTCAGACTTCTATGCGTACTGCCTATAAGAAGAGGTGTGTTATACATGTTGCCAGCATGTTTCACAGTGTATGAAAAGAGCTTCAGCAATATTTTCAAAATGTTTCTGTAAATGGTTTTAAGTGTTTCCTACCAGACTGCACTGTTTTTTGTGTCTATTGCAGCAATGAGAAAACATGTCAGCACAAGGTGATAATACTAAAGTTGATGATGGCTAAAGACTGACAGGAGGGGGTGGGGATGTGAGGTGGAGAGATGACTGTAAAGGTATACCAGATGAAGACTGTCAGCATGGGAAGAATAAAAAGGAAAATTTGTGGTTGTGTTCCAGCGCAACAGCAGGTACGATGGTCAGGTGGCGGTGTTTGGCACCGACTTCCAGCAGAAGCTGGAGTCCATGAAGTATTTCCTGGTGGGAGCAGGCGCCATTGGCTGTGAGATGCTGAAGAACTGGGCCATGATGGGTCTGGGCTGTGGGCCCAAGGGCAAGATTCACGTCACTGACATGGACCGCATTGAAAGGTCCAACCTCAACAGGCAGTTCTTGTTCCGCCGCGACGATGTAGAGGTAAGATTAACTTCGGGTTGGGCTGGGACAGTACAAAATGTACGGGGAAGAATTTTTGTTTTACTTTTCTGGTTTACTTACATCTGATGTGGCTAATTGTGATGGCTGCAATTGCATGTCTTTTGTAGTGTTACATACATTGTGAGCATACGCTTGTTAAAAATGCCATTGTTCAGGCTTAATGACTTAAAAAAACCAACTTTTTTTTGGTTGTATTGTTTAGAGTATGCCTTTATTGGATTTTACATTTAGTTAGTTGTATTGTTTGCAATATGCTTTTCTAGGATCGGTACAGGTAACTGTAATCCCTCTCTTATTTTCTTCTTCTACCTTTTCACCTCCCTCTTCTTTTCTTTTCACTCTCCTCTGTTTTTCTTTTCTTCTTTTTTTTGTACTTCTCTCCCATCTCTCCCCTACTCCGTTTTCCCAGCCTTCATCCTTATGAAAGAGGAGAAAGAGGCCATGGCTTTAATCACTCCTTTCTCTGATAAATATAAATGAATGAGGCATAGCTGCCAACCATTTCTTTTTTCCCCAGAATTTTTTCCCCCAATTTTTAGCTGTGATTATGGTTATCTGTTTTTTTTTGTGTATGTAAAATATTGCAGTTTCTGAAATTTAAAAAAACCCACCCAACAGCTCTACATACGACTGTTTCCTGACAACTACAGTGGCTCACATGATGGTGTGGCTCCTGAATGTTTTTGGTTACAATGATATACTTTGGGTTTAGGAGGTCTTTGTCAGAACTATTTTATCCAACAAAAAATGGTGAAGAGGTCAGTGTTGTGGTGTTTATTCATTCATTGATTTCTTTATTTGAAACAGAAATACAAGTCGAAAACAGCAGCAGACGCAGTCCGAGTCATGAACCCATCAATAAACATCGTGCCCATGGAGGACCGTGTGGGTCCTGAAACAGAATCCACCTTCACAGACGAGTTTTTTGAAAACCTGGATGGTGTGACCAATGCCCTGGACAATGTAGATGCCCGTAAGTAGTAACTGGCATAAGTTGTTGATGATCTGTGCTCTCTGTGGCAATGATTTGGTAGATGAGTTATATAGAATGAGCAGGTTGACAGCCCTGATATGGCCTTAATGGTCAACTAGGCCTTATGTAGTATGAAATGAATAGAAAAACTCATTTCCATCCACCATTACTATGTGAACACGCATATACACATACACACTTTCATTCCTTTTCGGTCCCATCTCTATTAGCAGGAAATAAAGCGCACTGATAAGGTTCTACACACAGAGACACGGACACACACACATAACACATGCACGCACACACACACACACACACCCCCCACAAGCAAGCACTAATATTTTCCTCCATGTTGTCCTTGTTTTCTCTAGCTGATATCTGCCAACATGTATTCCCTGTCTGATCATTGTTTGCCTCCCTTGTCTGTCCTGTCAGCTCAGCATTACCCACTTTGTCCTGTGTGTTGGTTGACTGTGGCCAATTTTCTGCAAAAATTGATGAGCACACACACACACACACACATACACACACAAGCGCGCGCGTGTGCACACGCGTGCCCACGAATGCACACAGACACACAGACACAGACAGACACACACACACACACACATCTTATTTTTAGCAAACAGATTTCCACAAACATGTTCCATAATTCATATTTACTGCCTGCAACACATTTTTAATTTGATTTGTTTTTCTAGTGTTATAGCAAGGCACACACAGTGCTTCTAGAAATCGTTGGTTTTGTGGTCAGAATTTTCCATGCATCCTAGAATCAGCTTTAAAAAAAAAAATCTAATAACTGATCAACTTCTCTCTTGTGTCTCTCTTGCCACCTGGCTCAGACAAAACCTTCTGAAATATGAACGTGACAAAAACAAACTCCATTTCTATAGCAATCCCAAGAAAAAGCAAACAGTTGATAAAAGGCAGGTGTGAATTAATGAAGCTACTATTGGTGGTGGTGGGGGGGGGGGGGGGAGGGGAGTAATGTGTGCACTTTTAGCGGAGCTGACATGGGCCAAAGTTCGGAGGTGGGTTGTTGTTGTTTTTTGTGGGGGATATCTTGTATTGGGTTTCGGGCCGGCTGGGTGTGGTAGAAAAATAAAGTTCGAATGGAAAATGATTCGTTTTGTTGTTGTTGTTGTTGTTGTTTTCGTTGTTATTGTTGTAGTTGTTGTAGTTGTTGTTGTTGTTTTCGTTGTTACTGTCGTTGTTGTTGTTGTAGGATTAGTTGTTGTTGTTTTTGATGTTGTTGTTGTAAGATTTGTTGTTCCTGTTTTTGTTGTTTTTTAGTCATGGTGGTGATGGTGGTGATAGTTGTGATGCACTTGTTGTGGTGGTAGTTGTTGCTTTGGATTTGTTGTTGTGGTTGTTGTTCATTCTCCTCCCTACCCCATATCTTTTTATTATTATTATTATTATTCCAATCATCTCTTTCTCCTCTTCTTCCTCCTTCCTCATTAGTGGGTCGGTGGTCTAGAGGTAACGCGCCTGTCTAGAAAGCGAAAAGTCCGGGTCGAAGTGTGCGGTGGTTCGAA
>JAUZNI010331869.1:0-11187 GCA_034780235.1 Concholepas concholepas | reverse complement strand
TGGGAATCGAACCCAGAACCTCACGGTTTACTTGTTGGCAGGCGAATGTCTTAACCATCCTGCCACCCTCCTTCTTAACTATGCATCTAAGTCTGATCTGCCTCACTGGAAAAAAACAAAAACTACCAGTATTAAGTGCAATAGCTATATAAGCTGTTTGAATTGCTAGCCGTGTTGATCTCTTGATGGTGATGTGTACTTAATGACAAGGCGGTTGAGAGAGAGGCTGGGTGGCAACTACTTCCAGTGTAACCGTGTTACTACTTGTTCATTCCAGTCCAGGTGCAAGCTTTACTATGATAACGTTATGAGCACTGCAATAAACTTTTATCCTTGTTGGATTTGATGGTGTTTTGTTGTTGAATTTAGTGACTTTTGAGTTTGTGTTGGTGGGTGCTGATTTTTTTTTTATATTATAGATATGTGTGTGTGTGTGTGTGTGTGTGCGTGAGAGAGTGAGAGAGAGAGAGGAGAGAGAGAGAGAGAGAGAGAGAGTGCACGCTTTGAGTGTGTGTGTGTGTGTGTGTGCGCGTGCATGCGTGCGTGCGTGCATGTTCAGGCACATATATATGCATGCATTTTTGAGTATGTTAAGTATTCCTCCATGCCTGCATGATATTCACATGCATACATGACATAAATTTCCTTTGCTGTTTGCATCTGATTATTTGGCATCAAAATAATTTGCACAAGTCGCACACATTAATTTGAAATTGTAACGAACACAATAACCACGCTCTCTTTAGATCATGTATGCATAGCACACACGCACACACACACAGACACACACACTCAAAAACTCACACACATACACTCAAAAACTTACACACACACACACACATAAACACTCAAAACCTCAAACAGTCCCACACTCCCACTCACTCTCTCTCTCTCTCTCGCTCGCTCGCACGCACGCACACACGCAAACAAACACACACACACACACACAGATGCTTCAGTTTGCCATGTGGTGTATTTCACTCACGCACAGAACTTTCTATACAAATCAGTTGGTAGCAAAAGGAAGGACTAACCGCCAAAACTGTACAGTCAAAAAGCCAGCTGCATATGCCCTTGCTTTGGGCACAAAACCAGGCCACTACCAACATTCACAGACAAAGAGAAGTACTGATGTACTAACACAACACTATCATAAATACAGACCATAGCATACTGCTGACATGGATAGACAGTCAAGAGAGAATACAACCACAATAAGATAAAAATATAGACACACAAAACAAAATATGGCCTGGCTCTGCGTGTTCACATCATTCTTCAATTCACAAGTGGTTTTAAACACAATTTCGTGCCGGTTGAGTGGAGAAGAATTCTAGACACAACATACAAAAAAATTTGGGATATATAACGCAAAACATCATTTCCATATCAGGAACCCATTTCTGAAACATGTTGTTTCCATATTTGCAACCAGTATATTTGAAATGTGACTTCATTTTCATGTTCGCAACCCGTTTTTGAAATATGTTGTTTTCATGACTGCAACCCATTTCCGACACCTTTTTCCACAGCTGTAACCCATTTTAAAATGTATAGATCTTCATATCTGTAACCCATGTTATTTCCATAGCTGAAAACCATTTCTTACACACATTTGTTTTCATGCCTGCAACCCATTCACGAAACGGTTTAACAACAAAAACTCAACAATCATAAGGTCCTACACTTTGATTAGAATAAAAACCAATCTGTTGCTGATCATTGGGTTCCAAACATGAAGCACTTTATTTCTTTGGACAAAAATCGTGAATTATACTAGATAAACAAACAAAAATCCACCCCCAACCAACCAATAAACAAACAACAATAACAACAAACACCAACCAAACCCCTAACTCATAGACACTCTATCAATTTTTTTTTTAAACATAACTTCAGAAGTCTGCCTGAAGCCAAGACATAAACTTTGTACAGTGACAGCCTTGTACCAGATTTTTCCCTATCCCTAAATGATTTGTTGTGTCTATGAAAACTGAGTTAAAAAAGAAAAGAAAAAAAAGATAACAGAACGTATCTTACTGGACTCGGAACAAGAGAGGGTGTGGCAAGAAGTGACATATCATATCAGCTGTATCACTCTAATCACCTGAAGCCATGAACTGTATGTCTTTCTACAATATTCACCAAAAATTGCACCAAACCTCCTGCCCTCTCTCACTCTCAGTCATTCCAATTCATCTTAGACAAACCACAATCTCAGTGAAAAAGAGACAGACAGAGAGAAAGTGTGTGTGTGTGTGTGTGTGTGTGTGTGTTGTGTGTTGTGTTGTGTGTGTGTATAAAGGCATGAACTGCACATATAAACACATGTATGTGTATATGTTTGCCTGTACGCATGCAATGCATGCATATGTGTATCATGGTGTGCATTTCGAACGGAAACTGAGGACAAATACTATATGTTGAGGTCTATGAACAAAACGTCAAATTAGGAACCAACATTTAAGAAAAGAAAAAAAAAATGTTCACTGACTTACATCACTGATTCACACCATTCAGAATACATGCATACAAATTCACAACCTTCCATTGCTTGCACATGCACAAGGATACTTTTTTTTTTTTTTTTTTAACCATGATTCAAACACATACAAAATTTCATACTACTGCATAAGTACCAGTTATTACAATTTCATACTTTTCTTTACACGATGAGATCGACAAATCACAAAATTGGCAGTATTGACACTACAGTTACTTCTACACTATTACAACTTAAAGTGCAAGCAAATATATTCTGACCAGTCTCTTAAACTGGATATATGCCTATGATTTACACATTACAATTTCCTATTTCTTTTCATTACTTTGTAAAATAAAATCTAAAAATATCAAGCTTTATGAATGAAAAGAACAAAATTGACAACACTTTTCTTGCAACACTGAAGTCTACAAAAGATAAAAAATAAAAATGCTGAAGACTTCATTTTCAAAGATTTTTCAGCCTCAATTTCACACATGTATACATGTTATAGTGGGTTTCATTTACTGGTAAGGACATTAAAAACGATGAAAAACAAAACTAAACACAACAATATAAATCAAAGCAAAACAAAAGCAAAAAGCACCATCACAATATGCTGCCAGGTGACTGCACTGTTGCACTATAACCAAAATGACCATGAGCCGTACTGTTTTGAATAGCAAGAAAAAGAGTCAATTCACCATCTACGCCAAAAAAGGAAATGTATTCATTCAGACTTATTGAACCTGAAGTCATCATCTAGACAACTTTTAAATAAAAGAAATAAAAATGTGCCCTAACACTTTCTCTCTCTCTTTCTGAGTGTCTCTCTCTCTCTCTCACACAGTCGCACACACACACACATTACCGCAATGATAGCAATTGTACATATTTCATTTTATACTTAACAACAAACAATAAGCACACATGAAAAAACTTAAGAAACAGACCCACTGAAACGAAACTTGGGTCAAGTTCTTACCATCCTTTGAATTTCATGGGGATGTCATGCAAACAAATGAACAGACAAACGAACCAAACAAACCAAAAGCAAACACATGTATGAGGACACACACTGCACCAGCCCCATGCTGACGAACAGGAGTACAGGCTGAGAGACAGACACAGAGTCAGACAGACCAGAAATGAAAGCATAGCAAGTTTCCGCCCATGTTCTCTAATCACAACAAAACACATGGGGAACCAAACATTCTACTGACATTGCCTGAAGCTCTTTTCAAAGACACAAGAATATGACTGTGACCCTCCACCACATAATGAGTCACATTGTACCGAAGGTCCATTTTTAATTGATGACATGTTATTAACCTTTTTCCTACAGGTAACCCACTACAGGGCGACCCACCAGCTACTAGCCCTTCCCTACATATCACCCACTACTGGGTAAGGCTACAGAAGCATACAAACTTAATGTGCACAGTGCACATGTACAGGGAAAGAGGGGTTCTCTCCCTTAACGTAGAGATAGTGTTAATCTACAATTAAAAAAAGAGATTTTTTTAAGCTATTGAAAAATCCCCCAAAACTAGATTGACAATTGGAAAATTCTATGAATTGGTATTACAAATTGAAATGGTAGACTCCAGAAAGTGACAAAATGATAAATTGATGAATTTTGCATCATAATAGGTAGTCAGGATGAGGGGTTGGGTGCTTGTAAACACATTTTTAAAGCAAAAGGAAACAAGATTATGACTTAACATTTCAGAACAAAGTACAAGAAAGCCTATAGTTTAAACTTTACTAATCAATCGAAATCTCAAAATCGACAACCTGACCCCCACCTGCCTAAAATAACTCCTTGCAGAAAAGTGGGTCAGGTGCAGTCCAACTCATTTTGTGGTGGAGGGTCACCTATCATTTCTTTGTTTGTGGGTGAACAGACTGTTTCAAAGAGGCTAAGCTTCCACAGATGTATAATTATATTGGTCAAATGTGTGTGTCAATTCAGATAGGAAAAACATGGACAGTTTTTACCTGGCTGTGGATGATCAAAGATGAAAGTGGGAACATTGACCAATTGATACTTTCCCTCTAACTGGTCGAACTAGGCCAGGATGTCTCTATTCAGCTCTGAACATTTCATGTCTTACTCTTAGCACTTTTTGGGGTGTGAATTTTTTTAATATAATTATTTAATTTATTTTTCTTATTTTTTTTATTTATTATTAACCCTTACAAATGGTTAGTCCTGAGAGGTCAGCGGTAAAGGGAAATAACTACCAGTGCAGAGTGAGTTGAAACTATTGCATGCTTACGTGGTTTTGCTTGATTCAACTCTGTATGCGCTTTACCTCCTGCTTTTTTTTCTTTTATTTCATAGAAATTTTGAAATTGGAGTGTGAGTCAAAATTAGGGCTTTTTTTTTTTTAAAGTCCATACAAAAACAAAACACAAACACAAACCAACTTAGCTAATTCTGCTAAATGGTCAAACCTCACAATTTATCAGTAAGCACAGTTATCAACATGGACTATCAACTGAGCCAAAAAAGTTTACTAAAAAAAAAAGAGAAAAAAAAAGTAAAAACTGAAAAAGAAAAACAAACACAGTCCAAAAATTGATTAAAAAGAAATAACTAAAACAAAAAAAAAGCAAATAAGCAACAAAGCATTAGCAATCTGACTAAATTACTACATCACTAAACCTAGAGCATTTTTCTATTTTAAGATCTTCAAGGTTCAAAGATATTTCAATACAAGATGGCACATGATTCTGAACTCATTTTCTCTCATACACATACAAACACACATGCACTCACAAACACATCTACATAGGGACTCATTCATACATACACAGTTTACACAATTACAATTGTGTACATATATGCACACGCGCACACACACACCCTACACACAGGCTTTCCCATCCCAACGTACTTTTGTGCCAACTCTTTTCAGTCAAGTAAACTCTGTTTCTGATTGCGTCACAATGTGCAAAACTATGCTGTGAAAAAAAAGCACAAACAAAAATAATCATAAATATTTTTTATGGGAAATTCCGTCATTTTTACAGGTTTTTTTCCCTTCAAAACTTTCTATGCATGCTATTTCCACACAATGATGAGGCCTAAATCCCATAAAGCAAGGATACATACAAATATATAATAGTACATGTATACAGATCTATTAAATCTTTTCATGGTTAAACAAAAATCCATCCTTTTAATTTGAGTAATTCTGAGTGCTTTCTCTTCATAGATTTTCTCCATGTCAATTGAACAAAGATGTAAACAAAAATGAAAAAAAGAAATATGTGCATTAATCACTTTTGTTTATCAAAAAATCTTCTGTGGTTAAACCTGCACATACACACACACACACACACACACACACACACATACAGAGGGAGAAAAGAATAATACTTCATATACATTTCCCTGGCAAGTTTCATACCAAATAATCACTTCTGTCTGAGTGACGGGCATAAAAAGATAAACATGAGAGCAGAAAGAGAGAAAGAAAAACAGAGACAGGGATGAACACGACAAGAAAGTGTATGCTTAGATGATTGGGGAAGGAAGTATATGTGGTGTGTGTGTGTGTGTGTGTGTGTGTGTGTGCGCGCGCGCGCACGTGCGCATGCAAGTATACTTTATGCATAATTATAATTTCAATTCATTTGTGAGTGAGAAAATCTGTCAAGGGATATTTCATTAAATAAAAAATGTAATGTCTTTTTCTAGAGAAACTGATACCAGTACACAGAGGCTGGATTCATAATCTTAAATCATGTGCTGTCAGTATCAGTTGATACATCTTCAATATCTCATTTTTTGGCTGTAAGCTCCAGACAGACATAATGTTCAACGTCTCTATGGCATGCTTCATGGTACTGAGAGCGAAACATCCATTAACTGAGTACACAAACAACACAACGTCTCCCTTGAATCAGTCTGTGCCACAGCTAAGCTCCAGTCTCACTCACTCTCCCCTGAAATGTGAATCATTTTGTTTATATAGATGATCTATACTGCACACTCTGGGGTTTCTCAAACACAAGCAGATGAATGAATGTAGTTTGGGACAGATATATCTCGGCAAACACGGCACAAATACACATGGCTTGATCAGCCCCTGATTGAAGAAAGCAGGCTGTTCCACCTCGCTTGTTCTGTGCAATTTTGGGGGACTAAAACAGAAAATAAGACAGAAGCATTGTTTGCATAAAAATCAGTTTGTTCAGAGTAACAAGCACAAGCTGCTCCTTCACTTCAGAATGGCATGATTTCTAGGCATCTCTGCCTGCCACCAGTCTGGTCTCCACTATTCTATACATTAACGCCATTTCTTTGTTAAGACAAAGCAATTCCCTGCAAACTTTTTCCTAATCAAACTCTACAGATGACATCGCTTTGGTTCTTACTTTTTGGCGAATATTTCAGTTAATCATGATTCCTCCCATAAAAATACATGGCCAAGCTACATTTGGGTTTCTTAAGCCTGAATACTTTTTGGATGATCAGCGCAATAACATCTTCAGTTCAATCTTGATGTCTCAAGGGCTAAAACACATGGTGAGATCTGCATAATATAAGTTATGACCAAATCCCCACCATCACTTTCATTCAAATATTGCCCAAGAATCAACATTCACTGTACTCGAAGATCACTCCGACTTGAAAAAAGTACAATTTCTTCTGATTTCACATCTTTTTCTCAAAGTCTGCATCCAAACTTTCCGCACACTTTTTTCATCCTTCATATAAAAGAAAATCTCCAGCACCATAATAATACAGTACAACTCTTATTCATCCCACTGCAGTTTCCTTTTATTCTGTTCACAGCTTTCTGTTTCATCATAATGCCAAATTTCCCACATCACAATTGACATCACCTCTCAACACTCTGCTCTGTTCCAGTCACCGATCTCCTTCACCTGAATCAACGCAGCGTGTCTGACACACGGCGTCAGACCACACCCACCACTTCAAACTCTTCCCCATTCAGTCCAAACTTTTTCGCCTTGAGCTGCTGCTCTTCAAAAGCCTTGAGGTCACTGGGCAACATCTTGCTCCCGCTCTGACCCTGGCCTGGGTTGGCGGCAGGCCAGATGTTCTGCGTCTTGGAGCGGTCTTTCAGACCCCCGTGAAGAGACAGGGGTCGTGACGTCGGGTGGTGGTGACGCTGGTTGTTGGGTATCACTGAGGGTTGAACTGACGGCGCATGCTGCTGTTGCTGTTGTTGTTGTTGTTGTTGTTGGGGAGCTGAAGGGTGTGTGGCTTTGGAAGGGAAGGGGGCGTAGTGGTGGCTGTGCGCTGTCTGAAGGGGATAGTTCACATAACCGTCATGCTCACCACCGTACGGGGCCACGCCACCAGCGTAGGGAGCATTTTCATGCCCAGAAAACTGACGCTGTTCCAGCAGCTGATTGGTCTGTTTGACGAAGGCTTTGATTCTCTCGTGTTTGCTTTTGTGTTCATGTGCTGGGATGACCTCTGAGGTCTCGCCCCCCACGGTCTTCTGGTGAGGATGGCACGACTGCTGGGTGTTTTTATCGGTCCCTGGCTGGGTGGCCTGCTGTTGGTTCTCCTTATTCTCATTGTTTCTGGGAGAACTGAAGCCACTGTCCACCACCCCCACTTCCTGGAATCTGGTGCCCAGAGCACTGACCGCACAGTTGCCTACAGGACCCCCCTCTGTCCTGTGTGTGTCCCCTGTCCTGTGTGTGTCCCATGTCCTGTGTGTGTCCCCTGTCCTGTGTGTGTCCCCTGTCCTGTGTGTGTCCCCTGTCCCATCACCCGTCCCTCCCCTGCTGTCCTGGGCCAAGCCCTCTGAGCTCTTGGTGACACCATACGGCTGTTCATTCAGGGCCGCTAACTGCGGTGACCGAATCACCGTCTCCATGCTTCGCTCGCTGTCCTCGTGAGTGCGATCCAGCGTGTCCTTGCTGCCGGCACTGGAGAGGGCGATGTCTGGCTCGCTGGAGATGCAGCAGCGGTCCAGGCGCGACTCGGTGTCCAGCACCAGCTGAGGCACCTGGAACTGGTTGATCTCTGCCTGGCACAGCAGCACCTCCCCCGCCCCTGCCCCCTCCTCCCCCAGACTGCTGTCACAGTAGCTCATGGCCACGAACTGCGGCGTGGTGTTGGGGTCCCCGGGACTCCTGTCCATGCTGCTCATGTCTGGGGACACCCCCATGTAGTGCGGGGTGCTGGTGTGACTCACCCCTTCACACTCCGAGCGCTCCCCCAGCTGTGGGGGGCTGGGGTCCTGGTCGATGGTGATGCCCCGTCCCCCCCTCTCCGGGTTGGCGAGGCTAGGGCTGAGGTTGTGGTCAGTCTGGTCCACGCTCTGTGATGACCTGCTGTGGGTGACACCGGCAGCAGCAGCAGGACTGAGGGTGTTGACCATGCGGTTGATGATGGGGGGAGGCTGGTGTTGGGAGCAGCCCTCAGGGTTACGCTGCTCCATGGATGTGTAGGGAGTCCCTCGCTGGGTGGACACCGTGTCAGGTGGCAGTGATGATGCTGTGGCCGTGTCCGTCAACGTGGGGTGGTTGTGTCGTGACGGCAGGTAGGCCGAAGCCTCCTGGGTCATGTGTAGGTCTGCCTCCTCCAGGTAATGCTGTCGGTTAGGAGGCAGCCCTATACAGTTCACCCCGCTGTCCCGGGACTGTGCCACCGAGGAGTTCTTTTTTGGCAGCCGCCCTTTGTACTCCATGCTGATGTCGTTGCCGTTGTTGGCTTCAAACAGATTGTAGGCTCGGTGGCTGTGCCGCTTGGAGCGGTGCGTGCGGCGATGGGCGTGAGAGTGGTGAGAGGACTGGACCTTGCCGGCGTCAGAAGGCTCCTGGTGGATGGTGCTGGTGCCGGCCATGTTGCTGGGCATGCCCAGGCTCTCCAACTTGGCTGGAGGGATGTCGTAGCAGGGCGTGGAGTGCCAAGGTGCGTGCCCGGTCTGACTGGGGCCTGGTGTGGAGTAGACGTTGTCCTCCTCCACGCTGTAGGGGGACACCTCCATGCCGGGGTGGGCACCAGCCACAGGACCGAACGCGTGGTGTGCCACAGGAACGTCATAGTTGTTTTCCTGCAGCGTCTTCCGGTGATCCCGATACTTGTGGTGATGGTGTTCACGGTCACGATGCTGGTGATGATGGTGGTGACCCCCGTGTCCTTTCCGTGTGTGGGAACCGCTCATGCGATACTGCTGTTTCATCTTGCGTTCCTCCTCCCTCCCTGCTCTCATCCCGTCTACCACAGGAACCCCCTGCAGATGGCCCAGCGTGGCGTACACGTGGGACTGCTGACCGGTGTGCTGGCCGGTGTGCTGACCCTGATGCTGGACGTAGGGGTGTGAGGATTCTGTGCGTGCCGTCTCCACAGAGCCCAGCTCAGCCATGCCCGAAGAGGGCACGGTGCCCAGGGCGTTCAGGTGGCCCCAGGTCGCTGACTTGGGCAGCTGCTGAGACACCCACTCCTCCGTGCGGCGCTGGCGCTCCAACTGCTGCTGGTACCACATCCACTCAGGGGGAGGGAACTGGCCGGAGAATGTGGCGAACTCTGCTTCTGTGGACTGGGTGTTGCCCCCTGAGGATGTGGAGACTGTGCCTGTGCCCACAGAGGAGGACTTCTTCTTCCGGCCGAAGATCTTGCTGAACAGGGACACCTTCTCCCCTGCACACAGCATCACCGGCTGGTCAGTTCACAGGCTTCAATTTGCATTCTCAAGCAATTTAACACACAACAGCCAGATCTGGCCTTTAAAAACACACAAAATTGCCTTCACACCAGTCAAAAATTATTTCTTGAGAAACTGGGTTGTCACTAAGTTTACTACTCCTCTGAAGTCGGAGTATGGCTGCCTTATATATGGCAAGGTACTTAAAAACAGTCACACACGCAAACCTCATTTAGTGAGCAATTTTAATCTCACAGTGATTCCCAGGTTGGATGAGTGAGTCAGAGTGCACATTCTGGGTGACCCCCAGAGTGTTAAGCTGGGGAACGCACAACAACATTTTGAATTCTAACATATAGTATTCTGCTTTCAAAGGGAAATTTGCCCTTTTTTTTTCAATGAGCTGATTTTAGAAAGAAAAAGAAAAATTATGGCGTAGATGAAATAAATGACAATTATCTTTCTTTTTTTTAAATGAATGAATGACATCTTCTTTTTTTTATTGGCTTGTATCATGCATTCAAACTTTGGTTGAAATCAAACAGGTGGTGAACAAGGTATTGCGTGAATGAATTGACAAATGCCATGGCTGGTTTTGTTTTTTTCTTACAGATCTGTTTCATGCTAAGATTGATAGGAAACAGCTATTTTGGAGAAAACTTTTTTGGTTGTTTTTAAGGGGATATTTGGCACCCTTATAGACAAACAAAACAAAATTTTCTTTTGCACTTTTGGTGTTTACTTTTAGCAACTTCTAGTTAAAACAAAATGTTATAGGAGTAATTTGACCAAATTGTAAGTGGTTGCTAACGGTTACGGCAGCCATATTGGAATATAACAACAAATCTGAAAAGTAGTTTCATTCTGTACATAACACTCTGATTGATATCATTCTCTTTGTTTACCATTCTTTTACACATATAATAGGACTCCTCAGGAGGAATTCTTAAAATATGAATAAATGCATCTGTGAGCTCTAAGCAAAAAGTGCACTTTTTCGCTACTAAAAAACCCCACAATTTTGACAGGATTTCAATATCATAACTCCCACATTGTCATATC
>JAUZNI010330758.1:0-10000 GCA_034780235.1 Concholepas concholepas | reverse complement strand
AAAAAGGATATTTCAAACTGTTGTAACCTTAAACCTTAAATCGCCCAACTTACGATAAGCAAAACAAAACAAACACGAACACTTTTACTTTTCATAACATTGATTTGGGGACAACTTTGTAAGAACAACCTTTACCTTGTAAGTCTCAGACCCAAAAGGTAACGAGTCCCCGTAGTATCGATGCTCCGCAAAAACAAGCAGAGCCTTGAATTCTGGCGCTATGTCCCACATGAAACCCTGAAATTGGTGAAAACAGGCATTAGAAGTTAAACACAACTTGTACCATGCATTGAACTTTACTTGATTGGTGACTTCTGTAGGAGTTACAGGAGCAGTCAAGCAGTCAGTCATAATTATTGGGTGCATTTTTGTTTTTTTGTTACTCAGCTAAAGCTCCGAGGTTCACCAATGGTGAGATTTTGTGTATGCGACCGTTTTTGCCCACCATTAAAGTAATCGCATTCTGATTTCGGGGATGATGTCTAAACATGACATTAGTGTGCATGCATTTTTAAAAAATAAATCTAATGTCCTCTGTTTCCTACAGCATTCTATGACCTACTCTTCCGAAATGCGGAATGGGTTTTAACATGTGCACAAGATGATCTGTGTGACAAGAGACCTCGGTTTACAGTCTCATCTAAAGGACATTCGGGGGAGTGTAGCCAGTACTGATGTTAACTCCAGGGGGAAAATCCCTTCAAACAGGTGCCTTGGTGGTGGCTTGAACCCGGGCCATCAGATCATGAGCATAACGCTCTAACCACTAGGCTACATCTCATACCCCCCTCCCCCCATACATTTTTATATATATATACAAAACAAAAGCATGTTTTATCAGTTAATATTACCATTATTAGCCCAAGGTCAAACAGTTCATGTGAAAATGATGCAATACAATCCCAGTAGTGGGTTAATAAATTAATAAATTTTGTGATTCAATTATAATGGTTTTCTTGTTTCTGAATATAAACTTCATATTCAATCATTTTGGTGAGTACTCAGCTTCTTTTCAGATCTCTGTTGGGTATTGAACTAGAAACGCTAACACTAACAGAACCAAGAGTTAACTAGTACTTGTAATATTATTTCACCCTATTCCTACAAAATTTGTTTTTCTGTTTTGCTGTGTTCTTGCAAAGGTTGTCCTCAACAAGTAAGAATCAGCACAGTGCAGTTTGAAAAGAGCCTCTTTTGTAATCATCATAAACAAAAACCTTCCCTAAGTCAGAATTAGCTGTATCTCCACATGGTATAGAAAGAATGATGACATTGACTTGTAACAAAACTGCTTTTCATGAGGTGGAATCAAGGAAATTTCTTAATCCGTTTGTTGAAATTCATAATAATAGAGGAGAGAAACGAAGAATGAACTGAGTGATACTTTTTTTTTTTTTATACCTTACTGAATTGTTGACTATAGTATACTACAGCATGTATAGCATTATATGATAATAATATCAAATCAACCAATTCAGCACTGACTGTATTGTTACAAAACCAAGTGATGTCCCCTTCATTGCCGGTGTAGAAGAAAATGGGGCCATTGTTGTCATTCCAAAACTGATTGGCGACCAGGTATCGCTGCTGAAACGTCTGCTCATTTTCGAATCCAAAATGGTCAACCTGTCAGAATGAAGCAGAAGTGACACATTGAACAATCATTGGGTTTAAAAGCAAGCATAAAAACTGTAACAAAAAACTGAAAAAAGAAAAGAATTACGTCAAGGTCTCTCTCTCTCTCTCTCCCTCTCACACACACACACACACACACACACAGAGTATAGCTATAACTAGATATAAGTACATGTGCGCGCGCGCGCACGCACACACACACACACACACACACACACACGGGTGTGCATGTGTGTGTTCCTGCATGTCAATGTCTGCATGCAACTTGCAAACTGTAATAAGTTCAAGTGTGATCACTGATGTCACAGTGATGTGTCAGTTTCTGCAAGTTATTCATCTTGTGGGGTGTCACTGTTTGTATCAGCGCCACAACATAAAGAAACAGAATTAACAGAAATGCCAGGATATTAGACCTACTAAATATGTTACTGTCTCCACAAAATTATAGGGCAATCACTGAAGTCAGATGTGAGTCACCATCGTAATCATGTGATGAAAAACTGTCCTCAGCATCAGTCGGTCTCTGCTAAGATTTTCCATCTGCTGTTTGATACTTACTTTCTGGGTCATGTACAGCGTTTTATAGTTGTATTTGCTGGGTAGAGCATTGTGAATCTCTGGATTGTACGGAGAATGGAACCTTGTGTAGCTCAACGCATCACCACATGCCAGAACGAGAAGAACGCAAGCAACAGTTCGCAGGCCTACCATTTTGAACGCTCTCTTGTTGTCATATGATTTCTTTCACCAGTCGGGGAGGTAACTCCAATGTTTCAAATCGCTCTTCAGTAAGGAGGCTGATATTTCTTCTGCAACAGACGAAAATCAACTTTGGTGAAAATGAACACGTTTCTGTCACGATTGAATACAATATTTGCCTTCACGCTTAGCGTGATGGCATTTCTAACGTTTTGCTGTTTCCTCACAACAGCGTTTAGTGAACATAGCAATTCTGTGGACATAAACACAGCCAAAGTAACAGTGTAAGTACCGGCATATGTTGTCTGCTTTATTGGGAAGATGCTAAGGATGACGTGTTTGTTAGGGAAACAAATTAAAATTGGATGATATACCTGTACTTGTAGATCTATCCTGTTGTAGACCAGTCAGAAATTTCAGGACTAAAGTTCTTGCTTTTGTTTATCATTTAGATATACAATCAGCGCTCAGCCAGATCTGACCAAGGGGTTTCCATCTCATTCCCCATCAGCATACTCTCTCTCTCTCTCTCTCTCTCTCCCTCTCCCTCCCTCCCTCTCCCTCTCTTTCTCTCTGTCTTTTTACAGTGGAATTTATCATTTGTTATATTACAACTAACATGATTATATTTTGTTATTATTTAGAAATTAAATCTGAATCCTATCACTATCAGTATCACAGTATTACTATTGCTCTATAGTATTACACACATTATTATTATTTCTAGTATTAGTAATACTAATAGTAAAAAAAAAAATTCAATTATAATGCCTGTTTATTTTTCTATATATACAAAAAAACCTCTGGGTGTTACAAAGTAACCATTCACAATCACATGCATAGTCCAAAACAGCATTGACATGGGCTGAAACAATCCCACGCATGCTCAAACGTGCACACACTAACACACACACACACACACACTTCTAGTTTTCCATGGAGATTGTGTGTTGTCAAAGGGACAATACAAGCACCACTCACATGCATAGTCCAAAACAGCATTGACATGGGCTGAAACAATCCCACGCATGCTCAAACGTGCACACACAAACACACACAAACACACACACACACTTTTTGTTTTCCATGGAGATTGTGTGTTGTCAAAGGGACAATGCTGGTATATATATTACATATAACATAATTATATATATTATATAAGGACGAAGGTACCTCTGCCGCTTGTGCAGATCCATGTTACAGTTCAATTTGAAACAGTCAAGCAAGTAACACAGTCAGCTAGCTCTGAAATAATCACAGATCTCTTGCACTGACGGGAAAGTACGTCACTATGTCATGTACATGGCTCGTATTTGTCACAGGCTAGAAATAGAATCACAAACATTGCTTTCACTCTGTTAGAATCTTTTAAAGGAAAAATGTAGCTGCTCTCTCAGTCTCTGTCAGTAAATTGTAATTATTCAAGAAAATAACATTTGAACTGAATGAGCAGACATCACATAACTGACAAGCAGCAAGAAGACTTAGTTAGAGTCTTTGTCACTTCACTTAGAATTAGCCATGCCTATGCTTGATGTGCATGGGTCCTGATCCATGGGATCAGATTTTGTCCCTTTAATTTTAAAAGAAAATAATGATAAAGAGCACTTAGGTTCTTGTCTTATAATGATAATAATAATAATATATGGAATTTATATAATATAGCGCTGAATCTTGTAAAGCAAACAAATCAAAGCGCTTATCATTGTCTTATCATTCTCAAGACAAGTTTTATCTTGTCTATTCACTGTATTCAGCCTTATTTATATATATATAATTATAATGAGGTTTTAACATTTCTTTTCTGTTTGCAGGAAGAACGTGCCAGACTATTCGGCTGACAGAGAACGCAGTGACCTTGGATTCGTAGTCTTCGACATGTTTGCTGATATCCTTTTTGTGTTTTAAACCTTACAAGACTTTACACTTGTGATTTTAAATGAGTGTACTAAAATGTACCCCCCACAATGATTAAGTTTCTTCTCCCCCAGTGCTGAGATCACACTCTTGATGTTGGAGGTTTTTATGCACTTTATAAACCATAGAATAGATTCCCCAGTTCATTCGTTATTGTACTCTGAGTGAACCTTGCAGAGCAAGACTAGAGTTTAAAAAATTTTTTTTTTTTAAATGTATGCGATTGATGTATGTCTGATGGGGTTTACCATTTTCTCAATGTATGCATGTCTTAGTGACGTTATCTTTTTAATGCCAGAGTAGGGAGTCCATCAAGAATGAATTTTGATTAGAAAAACAACTTAACAAGTTATTTTGTTCTGTTATTTTGTTTGAAAATCTACATCAGTACATGTTGCTTAGAATTTGAATGTGTTTATGATGTACTTTATCTCATTGTTTCTGCTGTTGTTTGTGGTGTCTGTTTCTGAGTGAATAGTTGCATTGTTTGAACTGACATACATATAAGTATTTTTAACACAGGTGATCATTGCTATGTAAAAAGGAAAGCAAACAGAAATTCTTTTCCTTGACAGCTTTACATCTGACACCTTTGTTCAACTGGAACGTGAAACAGCTGTTTCTGTATCTGACAGCTGAATACAAAACAGCAGACCATGTAAGCATTGAGTAGCAAATGACTTGTTTTGGGTGGGTTGTTTTTTTTAAGTTCTACCTGTTGATCATGAATTTGATACATGTAGAATGTTAGAGCTCCTGTGTTATCATTCCATGGAATCGAATCAAGATCTACATAATAAACAATTTCATATTTGTAGGGGTTCTTCACGCTGCAAACGATAATGAATTTATAAGAGTAGTTTGCTTACAGTGTTTTTTTTCATTTTTTTAAGTGAATTCTTAATGTTTTTTGTTTCTCTTTGAGTTTGTTTGTGAGAAATAACCGAATTGTTTGTTACAATTGTGTTTAAAACTTATTGAGAAGTATTTTACAATAAACTGATACATTGTTTTATAGTATGGCACAGTATATTGTTGAACCAACAACAAAAACCACAGCAGTGAAGATGTCTAACAATAAAAGCAGAAAATGGATTAATTGTTGATACATGTATACCATGAATAAAAAGATTGTTGGAAGGGGAAGAAAATTAGTTTTGATCACTTTTTTTATTATTATACTTTTCTTTGGTGCTTCCTGTTTCATCTAGCACAATCCTGATACTTCAAAATAATATGTTAAATGCTAAAAATACAAAAATTATGGTAAGCCTATACAAAATTAAAGAATTCTTTTCAGATCATAATGGCATTGTACCCCCATTTTATTTCATTCATTAGGTAGAAGTGGGGGGGGGTTCAGTGTGTGTTGTATTTTCATATGTTATGATATATATACCTCTGACATTGTGTTGGCCATAGATAACCTAAGAAATGCATTAAATGTTTGCGCATGTGTTTTCTCAGAAATTGAACCAGGTGGTTCTGTGGGACAAGATCATCATGCGTGGGGAGAACGCCATCCTGAACCTGAAAAATGCCAACACCAAGTACTACTTCTGGGACTATGGAAATGGACTGAAGTGAGTGTCAGCTTGGGTTAGAGTGGCCTTTTTGGGGGTGTAGTTTTTCAGGCTTGGGTTGAGTTTTGCTCAGTTTTACCAGCTCTATGGAAAGACTGGAACCATACAGCTTAAAATCAATCATCCACTTTGCAAACGTGAATTTGAAGCATTGTCGTAGTTACCTGACCCAACATTGCAGATGTCCATTTGTCTCTGATTCTGTTTGATGGCTTCTTAGCAGCCCAGTACTAATGCATGTACTTATAAACTGATAAATAGGATAAAATCAAACAAACTCCTATTGACTCGGGAACATAGAAAAGAAAATAGAGCAAGGATGTCACACATAACAAAAGCCCTCTTCCAGCATCACAGTGAATGTATAAAACAGTGAACATAATTTCATTCCGATTTTAATCCCCAACAGAGAAATTAATCAGAACTCTTACCTATAAAACTTTTTATCAGAAATGAAGGAAAATGTAATGTTACTAAACGGAGAGAATCCTGACTGTCTTGTCTTGTTGTGCAGGGCAAACGACAATGTAACCCTGTCACTGTCATGGAACGTCATCCCCAACGCTGGAACGCTGCCCAAAGTCATGGGGAAAGGCCGCCATCGCATCCAGTTCCCCAGCGAGTACACCTCAGGACGATTCTAAATGTTCAGGAATGTGTGTGTGTCCAGTCTACAGTATTGTTTCTGTTTTTGTCTTTTGTCATCAGGCTATCATCTTTCATGGAATCGTCACTGTGTACGCCGTTCTATTCCACTCATTTTAACATTGTCACTGTTTTGTCTTATGTATTGGGAGGGGATGTTACTGAAAACTGTTTCGAGTTTCTTATCTATGTTTATTTAGGGTGTGTGTATGTTTTGGTGTTGTTGTTTTTTTAAAAAATTCTTATACATGTCTTGTGTGTTAGGTTCGAGGGGATTGTTCTCTTTTTCGAATTTTGATGTGTTACTTGATACGAGTCATCATTTTTTTTCTCAGCTTTTCTTGTTGTATTGAAGTGTTGTTTTCATTGTTTTCTGTTGGTTTGGAGTGTTGGTAATATATAACCTAGCAAAAGAGAAATTCATCAAAAACTGTTTGCTGCTGTATGACTGAAAAGAACAATTGATCGCTTTGTGTTCATGGTAGAATTTTTTTTAGTTTATTTTAATTTCTATCATAAATTCATTCTGAAACCATACTTAAGGTGCAAGGTGTCTGTGCAGTTTCTTATGAAGTCGGGCTTTCACCTGTTACCAGATGTGTCTCAAATGGTGCTGAGATTTTATTTTTTAACATTTGTTTTAGTTTCTTTCACATTTTCAACCAAAGCCTTCAGCTATCAAAAATTAAGTAGTATTTTCAATCTACGACACTATACTACCAGAACAGTTTTTAAGTTAAACTTCAGATTTGTTAATTAACTGTTCTTTTCCCATCATGATTAGAATGTGTTGACCAGACATATCTCTCTTGAATATTAGGACTTGATCTAAATTTTGAATTGTTAACTTATGGAAATGTTGTCTATACATACATGCATACTGAATATCGTCATGAACGTGTGCAGTTATTCGTGAACATGGAGTGTTGTCAAGAGTGACTGCTGGAAGCTGGGTTATGGATTCAATATATTTGTGGAATATGTACTTGGTATATGGTTGGTCGTTTTGTAAATTTTTGTCTTCAGTTAAGTTAATCTGCCTGAACGGAAGTGCTCTTCTGACTTGGAAAAAAAAAATTAATGTTATGCTGTTCTGTTGTTATTTATGCCCAAATAAATGGTACAAAAATATCTACAGGGTAATGTCTTTTTTGCCTGTGTTGTCCTTATTAATGATAAATAGTAACTCAAAATGAGGATGCTAAAGATAGATGGCTTGAATGCAGGGCAAGGAAATTGAATATATGTATACAGTGATACACTGTGACTGATCTCTATCTGTCAGGAATTTGTCAGCCAAAGCCAGTCCTCTCCCTTGTTCATAATTATGTATACTGTATATCTTGCACATACATACAAGCAGTAGTGCACTGTGGACTGTGACACTGAAAGTCCACTGAAGGAGTCTGAAAGCATTTTTCTTTTCTTTAAAAAAAAAAAAATTATGGTATCCCCGTGTATAAGCTGTACATCTCAACAGGCTTGAACGCAGAATAGGTTTTTCCCCATAGCTTCTTTCTTTTGGCAGTGATCCTGTGAGCGAGTGTCAAAATAACAACACAGCTGTGTATCAGTCTTATTCAGGAAGATGAACTGTTGTCAAGAGTGAATGCTGGGAATCTGGGTTATGGAATCATGATTTTTGTGGAGTATGTATTTGGTATATGATCCATTGTTTTGTCAAGTTTTGTCTGAAATCAACAATTCCACTTCACTCAGATGAGAATAAATATCACTCCAAAAATACAAGAAGGTTACCGACTGTCTTTGTATTTCTTAAGTTTCCCATGGACAATGAATTGTGCCTCGTTATTGCCGTCAGTGAAACACAGGGAACGAGAGAGAGAGAGATCCAGTACAAGTGCGAGTGCCTGCACAAACATCATGTGTGTGTGTAACTAATGTGTGCAAATCAATTTGTGTGTGTGTGTGTGTGTAAATGTGTGCATGTGCGTGTGTGTGTGTGTAAATGTGTGCTTGTGCGTGAGCGTGAGATTAGGAAAGAGACACAAAGAGAGGGAGAGAGACCCAGAATGGTACACACGTCCATTCATTGTATACATGCATACATAAGGCATAGTGCATGTCCCCACCATCTCTCTTTCTCTATCTATAAAGTTAGCTTCACCCTTCCATTGATGTCAGGTGCACACACCCAAGCATCAGCCAGGCCAGAGAGATAACACCTCAGTACAATCAGCGGTGTTCAAATAGTTTGTACAGATGAAATTGTAACCACGATGATAGACTGAGTGGCCCCAGTCTTCCCATTGTGGAAATAAGCCATTGTAATCCATCCAGCTGTTTTTTGGTCGAGGCCAACCAAAGCCATCTTCCCTACTCCCTCATGGAAACCAAATTATAAAACAAATGAACAAACAACAAAAATGAGCACCTGATGGGATGGACTCAAACCCTTAACTAGACCTGCTTAGTATAAGGCTGGCTGTCTTCAAGTCTCTTGCACTAACCACTGGGCTATTTGCTAGTAACGGTAAAGGTGTCTCATAACCTATGTGGTCATAGGGGAGCGAGGCATCAGAGACCTCAGCTTCTCCAGGGGCCAGCATATTGAGGGCGGCGCCCATCTCCTCTCCCTCGCTGCTTTACCTTCTCTGACCCTAAAGAGGCAGGTACCCATTTACACCTGGGTGAACTGGGGGACTGTACTGAAGCCAAGGCGTGCAAACGGTCACCCATCCAATTAGTAACGAAGCTCGATGCTGCTTAACATTGGCTGTGGGAAAGCGAGTGCTCTGACCACTGAGCTATCCCACCCCAGCATGTAAACAGGGGTAAACAAACATGGAGTGGCATAGAAATGTTTCGCAAGTTAAATGAAATTCTTTAAAACAGATGCAGGTTTTCATGGCCTCTGACATTATGTATTTAGTTCAGAAAGCTTTCTTCCCCTCTTTTTGTGACTAATTCAAGACTTTTGCCTTAAAATTTATACAAAATCTTTTCTGTCTGTCAGTCATTTGGATGAAAAGAGAGGCTTTTTCTTTAAGAATGAAACTAGGACTAAGAGATAAAGGCATATTTATCAGAAACAGTGTCTGTTTACCCATAGAATGTTTGTGTCTAATAGTTATTGGCTATAACGGGTATAACTTTATACATTTCTACACATCTGTTTGTACATGTTCATTCATCTATTTCATCATTCAACACAGCAATGAAAATCAAGCTTTTGAAGAAACTTGAAAAAAGATGAAAAGGAAAAAACAAAACAAAACAAAAAAGAACAGAGAGTGGCAAAACAAACTGCTGGTGATGTTTATTTGCATTAGCTTTTGCTTCATGCCAGTGGGCTTAGTGTGTTCTGTTGCACACCTGTGGCTGTGCTTTGATTTTAGATGTCGTCTGCTTTGGTTGGCACTAAATTTACTATCAAGTCTTAGTTCAGTTGTGTATACAGTGTGTGTGTGTGTGTGTGTGTGTTGTGTGTGTGTGTGTGTGTGTGTGTGTGTGTGTGTGTGTGACTGTGTGTGTGTGTGTGTGTGTGTGTGTGTGTGTGT
>JAUZNI010328539.1:0-11194 GCA_034780235.1 Concholepas concholepas | reverse complement strand
CGTGCGTGCGTGTGTGCAGGCGTGTGTGTGTGTGTTTGCGCAAGCGCACACTCAGGTATATAGCAAGCCATAGCCGGTGGTATGGACGGTAACACTATGTAGATCTGTGGTCTAGTGGTAACACACAAGCCTAGAAAGCAAAATGGCCAGGTTTGAAGTGTGTGGTGGTTTGATTCCCATTTGTGCCGGAAACTTTTCCCGTCCACAAGACTGTCAGTGGTTGTTTGGGTGCTAGTGTTTCGGATGAGACAATACACTGATGTCCTGTGTGCAACACGCATTTAGCGCCCGCAAAAGAACCCACGGCAACAAGATAGTTGATTCTGGAAAAATTCCGTAGAAAAAGTCGCCCTGATAAGGAAACAAATACACATGCAGAGAGGAACAAAAAACAGCGTGGCGCTGCTCTTGTAGCTACTCATCCGAATTTTACGCAGAGACTTTTGCCGTGAGTGAAAGTGGTACACAATAGAATAGAATAGAATGTAGTACAATACAATACAACACAATACACTACACTACAATACAATACAATACAATACAATACAATACAATACCCGCCATGCAATATGTAGCACGGAAAGGACTCTGCAAGGTCATCCTGCCCAAAACCCCTGTTGAAAACCTTTGATGCAGTGCACGGGTGACTCCTCAGGAAACTAAACGAAAAACTGCCCGGTGTCGGAATAGCCTGGTGGTTAAAGCGTTGCGCTCGTGATCTGACGGCTGGGGTTCGATCCACCACCAGGACACCCGTTCCTGGGGATCTCCCCCCCCCTTGAGTTAACATCAATGCCGACTCCACTCCCATGAAAGTCCTTCAGATGAGACTATAAACCGAAGTCCTGTCTGCGAACGAGCACAGAACATCTTGCACACAGATTTATACACGTTCCACCTTTTGGAAGAGTAAGCCATTTTGCCGGTGCATGTAGATGACAAACTTTACAAAACCCGCAGGCACATTGGTGTCATGGCTAGACATCATCAGACAAGTCAGAATACCGCTAGCCTAATGGTAGTTCTACAGTTGCATACACAACATCTCACCATTGGTGATGTTTAGAGCTCTAGCCACAGAACAAGACAACAACCCTACCCCCGCCGAGGAATCATTCCTATTGAATCAACATGCAAAGACACGAGAGAAAAAAGCAACCCCTCTCTCTCAAAGGCACATGTCTTCATCTCTAAGAATGGTGGGTGGAGGTCCTTGCTGCCCATGGGTTGTCTGTTCCTAATGCTTGTCACTTAACATGAATCAGAGACTCGTCTCTCCTGGGAGTTGTCTCCCTGTTTGGAACTCTCTTGCCTGCAGGTACAATTTCTGTCACATCTGCAAATTCATTTTTATGTCTTGTGTTTTGCTATTGTCTTTATAACATTACTAGTGACCGATCAACCGTAGCAAGGTGTTCTAGTTTGTAGTTTTTTCTTTTTTTTTAAACTGGGGTTTACATTCATAATGTTTGTTGCTGTTCACTTTCTGTTTCCTTTTTGTGCAATGGAGAATTTGTATAGATTGCTATCCACCTTCCTCCCCAAAAAGAAAGAAGAAAAGAAAAGATCCAATTTTCACAAAATAAAAATACTTCGTGTACTAATACTAAAGATTTAGCAGCAAAAGGCATATTCACTGAGAAATACGAACAATCATACTCTTAAACAAATGACTACATATATCTTTCTCAAGGGTTTTAGCCGTTACGCAGTGCAAAATAACCGTTTGAACCCCGACCTATTAAAATTGTTTGATAAGCTTTATTCATATTCGAATGTTTAAGCAATTACTTCGAAGTAGGTGAACAGGAAAAAAGTATTCATCAAAAATGTTCCCTAGCATCGACCAAAATATACATAGCAGTAATTTTTTCTAGTGAGATGAAAAATATAGCGTTACTGGTATTATATATCATCGTCAGGAACAGGTATAATCACCGTCATAATCATTATTAGTATCATCAATTGCAAAAAAGAAGAAGAAGAAGAATGCAAAGAAGAAGAAGAATGCAAAGAAGAAGAAGAATGCAAAGAAGAATGCAAATAAGAATGCAAATAAGAATGCAAAGAAGCATGCAAAGAAGAAGAAGAAGAAGAAGAAGAAGAACGCATGCAAGCAAGCCATCACAGGCACCACCATTATGAAGTGTATCTTCTCCATCATTCCACTACAACTGTTTCCCTAACCCCTCTCTCTCTCTCCTCAAAACTCCAGCTCCCTGCCCGCTCTCTCAGCGGTTGGCAAGATAAGCACAGCATTTTTATTATCCTCTTGATATATCAAAGAGTAATCATGTTATACGGAGTCTTACGCTACATTATCCATGCCACTGTTCCTGTCAGAGATTCTCCTGCCTCCATATCACCCTTTTGTTTTTATCACAAGGTTACCGTGAATGCTATATTGAAATGCATTGGCTTACAAATTCTGCTTTGCAGAAAAAAGATCAGGTTCGTTTTTGTTAAGATGGCGCCTAAGCCTGTCAGGGTCGATGCTTTCACTGGCATTCGCAGAGTGCTCAAAGCATAATGCTGCTTGCTTCATCTCCCACAAGACTTACCTCCTCTCTGTGACCTCTTCTGCCTTCCAAAGCAATCACTGTCATATTTGAAACTAGTTTTTTGCTTCTGAATGTTTTATCATTATCCATGTGATCCATTCTTTTCATGTGACATGTTGAAGAAATGGTGGACGATAAGGGAATATTCTATAATCCCGTTTTGTCTCTTTTCTTTTTCTTGAACATTGAAGATCTAGTTCCAGAGAGACTCCCAATCCATCCATACCCTTAGAGATCCAATCATACAGAAACAAGCCTGTAATCTCGCTTTCTGTCAAGTCAAATACATCTGCATGCCAAAGTTTCTTTTCTTTACAGGTGAAGCTATGGAGTGTGTGTGTGTGTGTGTGTGTGTGTGGTTCTTCTGCTACAGATCTGAGGTTCACTAAAGGTGAGATTTTGCGTATGCAACCGTTTTTCCCCACAGTGAAGGTAGCTGTATTCCGACTTTGGGGATGCATGCTGGATATGTTCGCGTTTAGGTAACCCACGGAACGCTAGCATGAATTACTGGATCGTTAAAGTGCATAGTTGATCTTCTGCATGGTAGGAATTAAAGTACTGGCAGGTCTGCACTTGTAGTTGACCTGGAAGATCGTAAAAATCCCCACCCTTAATTCACCAGTCGCTGCCGAGATTCGAACCCACGACTTTATAGACCCATTGGATTGGAACAGGAAGGTATCAACCACTCGGCTATAGCGTCCGTCTAAGCTATAGAGTAAAAGAGAGAATAAACAGGCACTAGGAAACCGTGTTGATGTCACTGCATCACCTTTGACCTGGCTGTCACAGGCTGAGAGTCTGCAGACCCTCGGTAAAGAAAGAATAGCTTTGATCTGCTCTGAACTTACAGTGCAGGGAGTTTCAGATTGTTAGCAGGTGTGGTGGTGGTGGTGGCAATGGTGATGGTGGTGATGGAGGCAGTGGTGATGGTGATGGTGGTGGTGGCAATTTATCCCTACCACACCTGTCAACAAGCTGTATGTGAAATGCCAGTTAACGAGCATGGTAATCTTTAGCTTCATGTCTACTTCATGAGCCAATCCAAAGACAAATTAATGTTTGCATCTTTTGCTTGAATACAAAGTGAGACAGGATACCACAGGGTGACTACGTTGCACTGGCAGTTCAACCTTCAGTACAACAGTCTTTTCATTCTTTCAAGCCCTTTGATCCTCTCGCACTCCTACAGAGCATTATTACATGCTTATCTAGCACTTCAGTTCAGGTGAACAGAGTTGCATTAGTAGAAATCATGAATGAGAAAGACCAGACAAGCCGCTCTTCAAGATGGCGCCCACAGGCCCGTCAGAGTCAAGCTTCCATCAATCCATGGCAAAACAGAGGTAACATAATGTTGCATCACTTCCTGTCAGACTTACCTCTCCTATGTAACCTCGTTTGGCTTCGAAAGCAATTACTGTCACATTCCAAGCAGTTATTTCCGCTGCTGCACATTTTCTGTCATTCTTTCATTCCTGCCTTGATTTGCTTTGAAGATGAAGATAAAAGAAAACCTGCTTCCTTTTTCAGATTATATCTAATGTTTTCCCTTTCACCTGAAACTATGAAAGCTAGAAAATAGCAATGATGAAAATAGTATGGAAGGAGCACTCTTGTTTACACACTGTCAAAATATACACCTGGATGCTAAAACAGATTGAAAAAAACCAACTGAATTACAAAAAAAAGAACTACCAAATCCCCCAGTTTATTTAAATTCTACATTCAGCCAGATGTATTCACAAAGTAGTTGAGACTTATATTACGTAGCATTGTTCACCAACTGAGCTTTTAAAAGTCCATTATACTTTGCACAGATAACTGACTGAATAGTGAGTGGCAGTCCTAATATTGGGGTATAGCAGGCCTATTTCTTTTCTTCAGGTGTCTGCCGCTCTGACCTAAATGTGACGCTCCACCACGAACTGAGTGGCTTAGCACCTGACCCACGTTTTGACTAGGAGCGATTTTATGCAGGTGGGGGTCAGGATGTCGATTTTAAGATTTTGATTGATCATAAAACTGTAGCCACTATTCTACTTTGTAATGAAATATTGAGGCATGATTCTGTTTCCTTAAGCTTTTAAACGTGTTTTTAAAATACCCACTCTCTTATTCTGACCACTTATTACGATGCTAAGCTTGTCAATTTCTCATTTTGTCACGTCCTGCAGTGTATTGTTTCAATTTATAAGAACTTTTTTTTATAGAATTGTCCGATTTTCAATCTGTTTTTGTATTGAATAGCCTGTTTATTGCAAATTGATAACATGTCAATAACTTAAAATTGACCTCTGGTACAATGCGACTCATTATGTGATGGAGCGTCACAAAAATTACTCCTGTGTTTCAGGTAACAAGATTGCAAAACTGGTTAGTTGCTTGGTTGGCTGGTTAGTAGGTTAGTAACTTGCTAGTTTGTTTTGGCTGGTGGTCAACTGGTGAATTAGATCGCTTTATGATTGGTCAGCTTGATAGTTGGTTGTCATCAGATGCTTGATTGTTTTTTGCTGGGTGGTCAATAGTTAGCTGGCTGGTTACATTGTTGCCTGATTACTTGTTCAATTTTCTGCTTACTTCTTGCATTGAATAAAAACAGATATCTACTGTTTCATCCGGCAGAAAATGTAGACACTTAAACAAGGCAGCATTGATGCTCTTTTGCTTATTATTCAATCTTTGACATTCAGTCAAACAACAAGAGGACAGGTTAAGATGGAAAAGGGAACAGGGTTATTCAGAATGAATGTAGTATACACTTTTTATTCATTTTGCCCAAAAAACAAGTTTGATAGACAGCCAGAGAAATAGAGATAGATAAAGAGAATTGGACATACTGAAAAATAAACAAGCACACAGGCATGAAGAAACTAAGAAGAACACATGGCACGTACATTCATTGGGCTGACACAGGCAGGCAGAGAGGCAGGAGAACAGCAGGATGACGTCAACAGGAAATTGCCTTGCCACATGCTGGTCCAGAAGGAAAGGGGGACAAGCCAGCGTTTCCTAAAATAGCAACAGAAAGTGGAGGTGCTCTGAAAAGAAATAGCCAGCAAAAACCAAAGAAAGGGTAGGAATTACAGAGTATAGAGAAGGGATAGAAAAGTGTACTCTTGTTTTATATTGTATAATTGACTACACTGGAAACATTTACATAAAACAGCAGCCTAGCTTAAAAAATCCACGGAAAGAGATTGACACACACACACAGACACACACAGACACACACAGACACACAGACACAAAGATACACAGACACACACACACACACACACACACACACACACACACACACGCACACGCACACACGCGCGCGCGCGTACGCACGCACGCACGCACGCACACACACACACACATGCATGCACAATGAACACATAAAAACTGTCTTTGCCAGAACCCTATAAAATAAAGTCTTCTGAATTCAGAACTTTTCTAATTCTAATAGATGCAATCTTTTACAATTTATGAAGAGGGATGAGATAGGTAGACAGAGAAAAACATAGAAACAGACAGACAATCAGGCAGATATTTAGATGGACAGACAGATTTGGAATGCAGCATTTTTGATTTAAGACTAATACTACAAAAAAGTCCCTTGTTGAACAATTTAACCTTTTGCCAGGAACGAGATCTTAATGTTGTGTCTGTGTTGCATATGCCTTCAACTACAGTCTCTTTGAATACACAAGTGTCTCTAATTATTCCGGAAACTCTAAGTATCAACCTAGCTTCAGTCTATACAAAGACTTGCAGTTGACAGTCAAAACAATCAATGACTTTCAGAAAATAATCTTACAACACTTACAGGATTTGCATAGAACTGAACACCTTTGTTGCATTGTCCAATATTCCTGGTATGATCTATGTGAAAAGGGTTGTATCTGGCTTTTATGCCAGAGCAGGCAGGTGTCTACATCGAAGGTGATAGAAGATCAGTAGAGGTAGAGCTATACTTTAGTCATTCAGCGGATTAAGTCAGATCAATTAATCTAAAGATGTCATATTTTGTAAACATTTGATCCATAATTGCAGTGTGAATTATCTCCTTACTTATCATTTTCCTCTGTCATGCCTTTTCTCTACTTTTCGAGGTGTTTAAAAGATAAAGGTAAGATAAAGGTGTTTCCATAAACTATGTGATCAGTGGGGAGTGAGATGTTAGAGATGTCAACGTCTTCAGGGGCCAGCATATCGAGGACGGCACCAATCTCCTCTTCGTCGCTGCTTTACCTTCCCTGACCCTAAAGAGGGCAGATACCCATTTACAGGTGGGAGAACTAGAGGAATGCACTGTAGCCAAGGTGCGCAAACAGTCACCATCTATTTGTTAACCACGCTCAATGCTGCTTAAATTCAGCTTGGGGAAAACGAGTGTTGGCATCCACTTTCTTGTGGTTTCAACATGGTGAACACTAATTTGTCTTTAAGTGTTTCTTTTCCTGTTTCTTCCTTCATCTGACTTTTTCCTGACACTGGTTCTGATGGCACTGCCGGTATATTCTTTCGTGTCATTTTTATTCATTTCTGTCCAAATTGTTTTTATTTCTCTCTGTCTGCTTTTTTGTGTATAAAAGTGATTTATGTCTTCGATCTGTATCATATCTTTCAACATCCATTTATTGTTCAACATTAAACTTTTGACACTAAATGCGTGGGCCAAGTTTGACAAACAAGCCATCAGCAACAACAGAAATAAAGCGTGCATTAGATTAGGAGAGGTAAAGTCAATGTGCTCCTTCTATGATTACATTATAGAAATCAAAATAATAAATTGCTCATAGGATATGTTCAAATAGACATTCGTCTTTAAATCAAAAACCATTCAAAACTTCAACTTCCCTTAATGACATTTAGCAGCAAAGAGAAGAAATACGTTTAAAGTTTTGTGTTTTCAAAATGTCTGTAATATTTTCAGACATGTTGGTCACGTATTTGTGTGGATTCTGCCAGCTGGTGTTGCAGTCTTTCCTATTTCTGCTAGTTTATCTTGGAACATTGGCCAATGAACCTTTTGACTTGTGAACTGCATGCAGCCAGCCAATTTCCTGTTCAATTTCTGCTGGCTTTCCTGATGGTCTGCATTGGTTGGGGTGTGGGAAGTGAAGAAGTGTGCAGTCTGTATATTCTCCAGATTTTTCATCCTTACTGCATCGTTATGTGTTTGCAGTGTTCTTCTGTTTCTGCCACCACTACTTTTTTCATGCAGTGGTTATCTAGGTATCTTTAATCCCACTTATATTCTGGCCAGCTCCCTGTCTCTATCTCTGATCTCTGTCTCTGTCTGTCTCTCTGTCTCTGTCTCTCTCTGTCTGTCTGTCTGTCTGTCTGTCTCTCTGTCTCTGTCTCTGTCTCTCTCTCTCTCTCTATGTGCGTGTGTGTTACACCCCCAAACCTCTCCCCCAAGCACTCACAAAAACGCGAGTGCACACACACACACACACACACACACAAAGACATATCATTTATCAAACTGTAAGCTGGCAAGGTGAGATAGGATCAGTTAGGAAACAAAGTGTTTGTGGCCTCTTCCTGTCAGTCAGTGTTTGCTGACACCCAGGCTGTTGGCACTAACCCCACCACCCCTGTTGTTGTTGTTTGTTTTTTTCCTTTGGCGCTTTCTTTGTTTGCTTGCATGGTGTTTGTCTTTATGGGCAGTGTAGAGGGCATGTTCTCTCTTCTTACTTTTGTTAAATGTGTTCTAGCCAATTTCCATACACTCTCTTAAAACTGGACCAAAGTTGTTGTTTTTTAAGACAATGAAAGAATATAGATGCACTAAGATCTTATTACCTCCAAAAATATTTTGTCAGATTAAAAAAATGAAAAAAACCAACAAACCAACAGTGAACCTAAGAGCAAGAATAACAAGAATCAGAGCATTCAGATTTTAAAATATATATATATATATATATTACACACAATTGATTTTCAGTATTTAAAAAGTGAAAACTAGAAAAGGACACATTACTTGTTTTGCTATGGGATTGTTTTCTCTTATTACAACTCTAGAGTATATCAGGACTGGAAGCAGTAGATTTCAAAAAGGATCTACTGGCTGTTGTTACAGCGCCCCCTCTTGTGTCTGCTATTTTAGGAAACACTGGCTTGTCCCCCTTTCCTTTAGACCAGCACATGGCAAGGCAATTTCCTGTTGACGTCATCCTGCTGTTCTCCTGCCTCTCTGCCTGCCTGCATCAGCACAAAGAACGCACGTGCCGTCGGTTTCTCTCTCTGTGTCTCTGTCTGTCTGTCTCTGTCTGTCTCTGTCTCTGTCTGTCTGTCTGTCTCTCTCTCTCTCTGTTTTGATAGCCCCTAGTCAGGGCAAGGGCCAATGAAAAAAAGTATGTGAATGCTTATCTGTACCCCTTGAAAAATAAAGATTAATTATTCATCTATTCATTCTCTCTCTCTCTCTCTCTCTCTCTCTCTCTCTCTCTCTCGATAGGGGTAAAAAGTTAGAAGCAAACTGATCAAAATAAAAATTGTCTGTCATGAAAACTCTCTCTTGGGATAGAACATGTTGTCATACTACAGAACCACCCTGTTGTTTTTATGCATGTGTGTATTGTGTGTACACATGGGAGTGGGGTTTTCTGCAGAATTTCGCAGAGAGGTGGGAGTCTATGATACAGACGATTATTTATCATCAGTGAATTACTGGTGCATGTCTATCAGTGGCAGACGATGTCATATCCATTGAAAACTGAAGCAGGATGGCTCTGGGCCCTTGTATTATGTGTTGCAATGCTTTTGCTTATCTCACTTTTGATAACTTGAAGTTGTGTTCCTGACGCAATATTTGGCGTGCTGTTTTGATACAGTTTAGGGAACTGTTTGGTAAAAAAAAAAAGAAGATACATATAGATTAACATTTTACAGTAATTGTACGTTTGTTGTCATCAGTACTGTTACTATTATTTTTTCATTGTTACCATCATACATGTGTAATGCACTATTTTTGTGTAATGTACTTTGAGTGTGCAACTGCCACAACTATAGCCATCACAGCAACAATAACAACACCATCACTATCACTATCACTACCATCACCATCAACACCACCACCGTCACCATCAACATCACCACCACCACCATCACCACCAACACCACCACTAACACCATCAGCACCGCCACCATCACCACCTCTTACCATATTATCCAGCACACCATCACCACCACCACCATCAACACCACCACCACCACCATCATCACCAGCACCACCATCAACACCACCTTCACCACCATCAACACCATCAACATCACCACCACCACCAACACCATCACCACCACCACCTCTACCATATCATCCAGCACACCATCACCACCACCACTCCAAGCGACTGTGTGCCAAAGGCCCTAATACCGGGAGTTGTCTCATCAATTATTCGCCCATCGCTCTCCATCAGCAGGCTACACTGCTGTGCGTCAGTCATAGGCAACAACAACACACGTACGTCTCCGTGTTGGCTTTGATGTCATCTATGAGTCTACTTGCTTGTCTGTATGTCTGCCTGTGTGTCTGTCTGTCTTTCTCTGTCTCTGTCTCTGTCTCTCTCTGTCTCTCTGTCTCTCTGTCTCTCTCTCTCTCTCTCTCTCTCTTGATAAAATGCATAATATGGTTAAAAATCAAAAGTACAGATCCAAACTAGTATTGACCGTTATTTGGGGGTTTTACCTGACGAAAAGTCAAAATGATATCGTTATTGGCCAATTTAAAGAGAACATAAAAGAACTTATGGCTGCTTGAGAGTTCTCTGGCAAAATTATCCTATAACTTTGCTGGAACAGAAAAAAGAAAGTACATCTACAGGCAGAAAAACACAAAATGCTTTAAAAAAAAAAAAAAACTAGATTATTCTAATGGCGACAAGCTCTTCCAAAGAAGGACAGACCAAATACCCCGCAGAGAAATCTACTATGGCTGAAAATGGTATAAAACACAGTTCAGCATAATACAACACGATACACTACAACATAATACAAAGAAAGTAAACTGCGTGTTGACCAGTTCAGAAACAACACACGGCTGTTTTCTTTACAGGGTAATTCAACAGCTTCCTCCTCCCCTCTATTCCTCCCTCCCTCCTTCCGTCCTTCTTTCTCTCTCTCTCTCTCTCTCCATTCTCATTTCAGGAAGACTAATCAAAGCCCTGGGAAGGGAAGCCCTGGCCTATATTATGCGGACCGTGTAGACCTCATCTCTGAGCGAATTGTGGCTAATTGTGGCGGTCAGGGAGAGAGAAAGACCAACAGGCGTAGGGGTTCAGTGGCCAATTGACTTCTAATTGCAGGCCGGTGATCCGATAGGCATCCTTGGCCATCTGCGCCCTGGGCCGGTAACTGGGAGGAAATGAGGGGATGAGTGGTTTGAGTCTAGGCTCTAATTCGGTCTTGTAAAGGGCGGAATCTGAGGTAAATTGTTGCCCTCTTTTCGTGCATACCAGTTTTTCTTTCTCGTTCGCTTATATATTCAAATAGTTTTCTTTGGGGCTTTTTTTCCTCAAAGTTTCTTTTCTCTCATTGCCTACCTCTATTTCTATCTGCCAATCTGTCTGTCTGTCTGTCTGTCTCTGTCTGTCTGTCTGTCTGTCTGTCTGTCTGTCTGTCTGTCTGTCTCTCTCTCT
>JAUZNI010327430.1:0-11202 GCA_034780235.1 Concholepas concholepas | reverse complement strand
GTATTGTAATATTTACATATGATGCATATCTAAGGGCTAGACAGGACTGGACGTACAATAGAAAGGTCATGCCGGTAGTTAACATAAAAAATATATAGAAATCTAGAGATATATTTTTCGTCAAGACCTAGTTCCTCTTTTGCTTGTAAAAGTATGGCAAATAGAACAACCCGGGCTGTATCATATGATATATGCAGACCTTGTCAAGCCTAGGGAATCAGTCTCCTGAAGAGTTTCTCAAGTTAGGGCAACTAGTTGTACAATATAGTGATGGGATTTGGTGTATCAAAACACTGTAATTTATTGTAAAAAAGTACATAATTATGTGGGCTCTTAAGAAATCTTTGGGATTTCCAGCTAAAAACTGCAAATGATTTCATATGCAGATAAAGAAATATAATTATCTGATATGTATAAATAACGTAATTAGATGCATTCGTTATGAACTGAAAATAGCATAAACGAATGCAAAAAGGTTACCAATGTTGTGTGATCTAGATACTAGGGGCAAGGTTAATTGGGTGATTAAACTTAGTGCAAAGCTGTATGAGTTTGTTTTTATTTGGGCTTTATCAAGGAGTCGGGGCTGCTCCATTCATTTGTATGTAGCTCATACAATGGGTTGACTGGCAAGAATGGAATGCACATGTTCAGAGCAGTGACAGATTTAACATGTATAGACAGAATTATATTTTTCAATCTGTGCCACACTATCCGTCTGTTGAAATGAACAAAAACGGTAGACTCTTCAATGATAGCACTTACATTTGGACTCTCAGATGCTGCTTTTCATCATTTTTGGTAGGGAAATATAAGGTTCATGATTCGGAGTGTTCACTATGTAAAAATGCACCAAAAATTAAGTACATTTTGTACTTGACTGCCCTGCTTTAAGTGACTCAGGAGTCAGCCTACAACCCAGAAAATATCATAACTAACCCTAGTAGTATATTAGCGAGTTTGTTTTTAACCCATAACCGGAAGAAGGGACCTCGGGACCTCGGAAGTGACGTCACAACCGGAAGTGACGTCATAACCGGAAGTGACGTCATGATGGTGCAATAGGAATGACCTTCACCTCGGAAGTGATGTCACGACCGGAAGTGACGTCACACGAGAGGAAGTGACGACACGAAGACGTCATGATGGTGCAATCCAGAAATGACCTCATAGATGGAAGCGAGGTCATAAGCGGAAATGACGTCAGCACAGGAAACGGGAGATGGAGAATGACGAAATGTTTAATTTTAGGAACACCGGTACCGCCGATAAGACGCCGCCGCCTCCTCCCCTTCCTCTCACGTGTCCAAGGAATCGGCTACGTGTACAGGCATATATTAACCGTTAATATAGCTTGTGCGTGTGTGGGTATCTCATTGAATAGATGAAATGAATTAAAACAAAACAAAACAAAACAACCCAACAAACTTTCAAACCAAGCAAATTTTACAGTACCACCACCACCCAGTATACAGAACGGACGTATGTAATGACATACTCATTATTTTTTTTTATCCGGTCAGTCCAGTTACTAGGATGAAAGATCCGAAGAGTCGGGAAAAGAAAAAAAATGCTAATCCTCATTCAATACATTGTGCATTACCTCTTTGAATTTTTACAAGCGCGGAAAAATGGAAGACCCAAAGAGAACAGTATGGACCGAGTGATGATGATGATGATGAAGCCTAATACTCCTCACTTAACTGACGAGCGTCAATATAAATTTGACACAAAACGCTATGATTGTTTAACCACAGATTTTTAAAAAAATTAGACACATTAAAAAAAATCTCAGGAATGGAAAAAAGCATTTCCAGCCTTGTTGCCGTGGCAAATGGCAGAAGCGGGACTATATCTGTTTTTTACACATCCCTCAGATTTTCGAAAACACAAAGTGGGATGTCGTCGCTGCGGTATTTCCTTGACACAATGGGAACAAACAGATACACCCTTTGTAGAACACATGCGTTGGAGTCCACACTGTGCTTTCATGAGAGAGACATTGAAATCATATGGCATCCGAATCGCCAAGGTAGAAGGAGAAGACGTAGTTGATAACAAATAACGTATAGATATCATCTTTATATACATTTTATAACAAAACACCATGGATGTGAGATGGAAACACCCTTTTACCTGTGTTATTGCAGGACCTACGGGAAGCGGAAAAACAGTATGGGTCACTCGTTTTTTAACTCTGTAACCATCGTGATGACACCACCTCCTGAGGAAACAATATGGTGTTACGGAGAATGACAGTCTGGTTACAATCAATTGAAAGGAGTGAAGTTTGTAGAAGGACTGCCCACAACCCAGAAATGGACCGGGCACAAAAGACGTTTAGTGATCATTGATGACCTAATGAGCAAAACGGACGACAGAGTGACTAAACTATTTACTAAGGGCAGCCATCACCGGAACCTGAGTGTGATGTTTATTGTTCAAAATTTATTTGGAAAAAACAAAGAACAACGTACTATTAGTCTAAACAGTCATTACTTAGTGATTTTTAAAAAACCCGCGTGACACCTCGCAGATCACCCACTTAGCCAAACAGGCCTCTCCGGAAAATTGAGATACGTTCAGGAGGCATTCAAAGACGCAACGACACTCCCACACGGTTATTTATTGTTTGATCTTCGACAAGAAACACCCGATCATTTGCGCCTGAGGACTAATATTTTTCCTCCGGAGCGGCAAATAGTGTATCTTCAAAAATAACCATGTCGGCGCGCATGAACAGGAATTTACCCGTGCTGAAGATGTTATGCGGAGCTAAGCCAGATGTGACCAAAGCCGTCTTAAAAGAAGCTTCTCCGGATTTAATTAACGCCCTATGTGAATGTTCCCTTAACATTTTAAAAGGCCATGCAAGATTGACTCCATCGCAGAAGAAACAACTGTACAGATACAAACACAGCTTGCGACTCCTCGCGAGAAAAGGAACGTCTCACAAGAAAAAGAAGCAGATTTTACAGAAAGGGGATCTCGTAGGAGCTTTAATCAAACCTGTATTGGGGATTCTGGGGGGCCTCCTGGGGCTGTGAAATATGGAACATACCAAGAAAATGATTTTAATAGATCCGCGTGTATTAGACTCTGCGCGTGAGCAACCTGCCGGTCCGCCAGTTGCTGATGCCACATCTCATAACCTCAGAGAACTGGACCAACAAATGCGCGATATCTTGAATAGAAATGATCTGAATACTGAAGATAAGGCCAAACTCTATCAGCAGAAGCTTCGGAAATACCTGAACGTTACATGTCAAGATCCCATTCATCACCTCTAAAAATGCCTTTAATTTGATAGCGCATGACCCGGCTCTCGGTCTGAAAACCATCATCACTCACCCGTCTCTGTTTGTCCGTAAAGTCAAGCTAAATCCCGCCGTAGCTCTGGCACACGAGAAAGCGCTGGAAAAAGGGACGTGTAAATATCCACTGAAACGAGTTGTCCAGAAGACTTTTGCCATTCCGCAAGGAAACTTGAGCGCCGTGCAAGACGATCTTTTTTTGAGTCAGACCCCCACTAAGATCGTCATCTGTATGCCGGACAGCCGCTCATTTAATGGGCACTACAACAGAAATCCCTTTCATTTTCAGCACTTTGACTTATCGTTTTTGAGTCTATACATGGATGGACGCCAAGTCCCCGCCAAGGCGCTGACTCCAGCCTTTGATCAACGTCACTTTGTCAGGACATTCCACAGTCTGTCGCTGGCAACAGGAGTAGTCAACAACGATGCCGGAAACGGAATAGGATATGAAGATTTTTCTGGAGGAAACGCATTTTTCGCCTTTGATTTGAGTCCCAGTTTATCAGACGGAGATCAACACTTTGAGCTGATTAAGAGCGGAGCCCTCCGTTTGGAAATGAAATTTTCACGAGCTCTACAACACCCTGTCCACGTCTTGGTTTACGCTGAACTTGACAGCATGATCGAAATAGATCGTTCTCGCCAAGCGCTGACAGATTTTTCGACATGAACAGTGAGGAGATTGCAATGTAATCAATAAAAACGTTAATGCCAAAAGATGTTTTGGTGGAGTCTATCCCAGAAACAAACTACCTCGTTATATTAATACGAGACGTGCTCAGGGTTTTGTTATCAATACCGATCACAGTGACGGCCCAAGAAAACATTCGGTCAATGTCTGGTTTGATGGACGCGGAAAAGCGGAATACTTTGATAGTTTTGGTCTGTCACCCACATTATATCCGGACTTTCAAAAATTTATTCAGAGACATACTCTTACTTACCGTTTCAACCAACGATTGTTGCAAGACCTTACTAGTTCTGCATGCGGTTATTACGTGTTGTATTTCATTTTAAGAAAGAGTAGGGGCGATAGTCTATATCTATTGCTCTCCATATTTCATCCTCATAAACAACGATCTAATGATAAAAAAGTAATCTCATTTGTTCGGACTGTACGCAGGTCTTTCCCAGCAAACACATGATATTGGAACTAGCTTGCTTGGAAGAAGGCCGGTACAAGATTTTAACATTGCACTGATGTTCATACAGTATGGTGTGTTATTGGGGTTGTTATGAATTGATAAAATAGGACTTTCATTAGATGATGCGATTGTTTTAAACCGCATAAAACCGGTTTTTTTTAAAAATCTGATAACTATATATATAGAAATAAGAAAACGAGTCAGTTGCATTTCATTTCTTCGAGTATCTTCACCACCATGCTGAAGAAAGAGTCTTATTAATCTATACCCTTTGCGACGAAACGTTTTTGCCTCGGTCAAGACATGGGGCGGCAGTATCAGGTTATATATACGTTACTACAAAAGACCCTCCAACACGAAAGGTGGACGGCTGGTGTCAACTCAAAGAGGAGTGGCCCTGGAATTGAAGCAGTTTCAAAGACTGATCAAAGTCAAAGACCGTGTGATCGCGGACTTTGACCAACAGACATCGGAGCTGTCACCCTGTGAGACGGACGCGTCAGCTCTATCAGTAACGATGGCGACAGAATCTTCAGCGCCGGAGACTTCTGCCGGAATCACCCCATCACAGTGTCAACAACCTGTATACACACCCGGTTACGACAAGGTGTCCGGACAGAGTCCCGACCCCACATGCCCAGAGGACCTAGTAAAAACAGCGACGACGCAAAGCGGTGTTCTAAGCCCCGCGAAAAAAAGAAAAAAAGGACGTGACAAGATTCAGCAGCTCAGGCGATCATCCGCCCCTGATGTTGAGACCAGAGACAATGGGTTTATAGAAAATGCAGCTGACACACTGCAGCCGTGTCCAGTTTTCTATTGCCCAAACTATGATCCGTGGATCACGGGCATTCAGGAACAGTAATAGCAATTGTTTTATTGAGTGTAGACTGGTTTGTTTTTTTGTTTGTTTTTTTTAAATTAAAATTTAAATCATACTTATTACCTTGTTGTATTATAGTTTATTTTTTAATGACATGCATTGAAAGGGAAGGAACTATGTGAGCACTTTTTATGTATCATTAAAACTTTCATTACAGTGCTCATGTACTAAAACAAACAATACCTGTATCATGTATCCCACCACGGATGGACATGTCTGAATTAACTGTATGTAGTATACATAGACTCAATTATATCTAAAATTAGAAAATACGTGATGCAAGTTACAGCCACTCTGCGAAGCACAAAATGTATTGCACCACAGATGGATAACTTAAGATGTCAACGTTAAATCTACGTATTAGACGTAGAACCAACGTTTAGATGACAGCATTTTGGTGGTCTATATAACTTGGACACCTCTGTGCGTGTGTGTGTGCGTAGAATTGTAAAAAATACGTGTTTTGTACATCAAGATGCAATTTTAATATGAACGTATATCGAGAAGAGAAAAAAAAAACAGTGTAGAGAATCAATGTGATTGTATTTAATCTAGAAAAAAAAGAAATTGCGATGTATGAATATAATCTGATATGTATTAAAGCACTGTTGAAAAAAACCCAACCTTTGTGTCTTTTTTTTGTTGTGTATAATGAAATGTTTTTATTTGGTGTCGTTAAGTTTATCTGATCAGTCAGTGTGAGGATACGTTTTTTAATACTGGTCATACGGACTTATAAAAATTGTATCCAAACCCGACTTTTCTGTCTGTCTGTCTTCCCATCTATTTTGGCATGAAAATGTCTCCCATTGATCCTTATACCAGTGCGTGCCACAGCAACCTGATGCGCACGCACACACGTCCTGACTGGCAAACACATGTGGGGGCACCTACCTCAATAAGAGCATTGTCTTCTTTCATCTTCCCGTCATATGGTAGTCGTGTGCCGTCGATCGAGCGTGTACTAGTAATGTAAACAACGGACACACACTGCGACATCAAGTCTCTGTGGCGCAATTGGTTAGCGCGTTCGGCTGTTAACCGAAAGGTTGGTGGTTCGAGCCCACCCAGGGACGAGATTTTTTTCCCGTGATCTTACTGCTACTGCCTTAGAGATTTTGTGTTTACAACTCGTCCAAATTAGTTCCCTTGGGTTATTTTTTGTTCGTTTAAAAAAAAAATTCTTCTTATCTATGTGGCCGCATACTCAGAAAAAAAGAAGATATTTGTACTGGCAAATTCTGTATTTGAAAAAAACTACATGCTTGTCACCTATACTTACGAGTTTGAAAATCTCCAATGTCTGTTAAACTGCCTGATGGTTGTCATTCTTGCTCTTTCATCCTCTCTTGATTATATAGATACCTCTGGTTATACAAGTTTCAGTTAAGTTATTCTGACCATTCACTCCTTAATATCCGTAGTACTATTGTAAGCTTATCTTTACAGATAGAAATAGTGACCGTTACATCTTTCTTTTTTTTTTTTACTTAGCTACGTGGTGACTCAGTCACGCTAAATTAATGATTACTAACAATTGTTACATGATTCGCTAGATTCGGGCCCTCCCCGATACCTATATTCTATTTATTTACTTCTTTTTTTTTTTAACAGACATGGATCGAGCTTTGTTCCCATGCCCAGAGTGTTCTGCTGTCTTCACAGACAAAGACAACCACAACCGTCATGTCAGACAGTTTCATGGTAAACAAAGGCTGCACCAATGTCCTGAGTGTGAAAAAAGATTCAGCAGAAAGGACCATTCAAATCAACATAAACGACATCACATCATCAAACAGAAGAGAGAAGAAGAGAAAAGAAAAAACAATAGAAGACGATAAAAAAAAAGAGACAAGAAAAAATGGAAAAAAGAGAACAGAAAAGAAAAAAAGAAAAAAACGTCACAAAACGGCCTGCGTTTCTTCCCCCAAAAAGAGATTCTTTCAGGCTGACGAAGTTGAAGATGACGTCTTATTGGAAGAAAAGGATGACCCTGCCATCTCAGACCTGTACGGACAAAACTGTGGTGCAATTCGAGACCACGCGGGCGTCTAGGTCAAAACCTGTCAACATTTAACATCAGATGGCCGCGTGGAGGAACTCCCCCTGACTGGAAGGAAAAACTGATGGACATCTTTGAATCTCAAACGAAAAGATTTAAAATCAACTTCAGCCATTCAATTTTCCTGCATCATCGTGAGGGATGACTCTTTCAGATTTTTCCATGCCTCGCACAACAATGCCAGAGTTTTAGAATACCCCCGCCTGATCCAAAACAAAGAAGATTTTCAAGCTTTTCTCCTGGAACTCCAAGAGCAAGACGTTTTGGAATACGCCAGACAGCAGCGCCCCGATTCCAAATGGACTGTCCACTCCATAGCCTCCTCCAGTTTCTATGTCAACCCCCTTCCCGATTACCCCATTGGCTGCTGTGATGTCCCCATCCCCGAGATCATACAATCCAACAAAGCCGTCTTCCCCCTTGCAAAAGATGACCACCATCATTTCCCCTATGAAGATAATTTATGTTTTTTTCGTTGCCTGGCCTTGCATAAAGGTGCTACTCTGCGCTCTCTTCAGATACCAACCCAAGAGCTGGCATCTTGCTGGACTCCGACTTCCCAACGTGACTTTCCGGGAGTATCCCTCAAGGATCTGAACCAGATTGAAGAGATCTTTGACATCAATGTGGACGTCTTCGAATTTGACCAAGATGAAGCATTGATTCCGCGACGCCGAAATGAGGGTCACAAGTCCAGCACGCTCAGAGTATTGCTTTTTCATAACCATTTTTTGCTACATACCGAGCATAGACAAGGCCACCAAAGCCTTTGGGTGCCTGAAATGTGGGAAACTTTGGAAAAGAGAATGGAAACTCACGCTACATGAGGCCCGTTGTCAAGGATCAAAAGTTAAAGAACGATATCCTGGAGGCCTCTACCTCGTAGGTATGACCCCCTTGGAAATTCTAGAGGATAACGGGATCCGCGTGGACGTGGATTTTGTTTATCCTTACAGGGCCACATACGATTTTGAAGCTTTTTTAAAAATTGAAGATGTTGCCAAAAAACAGACGGATCGAACCCTGTACACTGCCCGTCATGTGCCTATGTCCGTGAGCGTATGCTCTAAGGTCCCTTCATTTGATCAGCCTGTGTGTTTCGTGTCTGAAGGGGATCCCCGGGTCTTGGTCCATCGCATGATGAGTCACTTGAAATTAGTGTCTGGCCACGCTTTTGAGTTACTTCAAACTGAGTTTGCAGAGGCGTATAACCAAATCAAAACTCTAAAGCATTGTCGAGTTGAAAATGAAGAACAAAATAAGGACACGATAGACTTGTCACCAGAGCAGATGACTCGTCTTTTGGATAATTACCTCCACGAACTCCCCCCTGATTGGCTTCAACAGTTCAAAATAGGACTTAAATATGATCAAGCCATACTTTTTCCGTCATCTTGTAAATGAGGAGAATGACGATGATGATGACAGGGGAATAGAAGAGATAACCCCCCAAAAGGCCCCATCAAGTTCATGGTAAAAAATGACAATGAATTCAAATGCATCTCTACTCCTGGCTTCAAATTTTAGACATCAAACACTACATCACCCCAGGTTTCTCCGATAGCAAGTACCTGTCCGCCTTTGATGTCCAACAAAGTAAAGGGTTTTTTCCTTACGAGTTTGTCACAGTCTAGAAAAACTGAATCTCCCCCACCTTCCGCCCAAAGAGGCCTTTGATAGCTCTTTAAGGGGAACCTCCATCTCCTAGGAAGATTACTCTTACTGTCAGCGCGTGTGGAAAAGGAAGGGATGAACACTCTCAAAGATTTCTTAGTCTGGTATAATAATTTGGATGTCTACCTTTTCTCGAGGCCCTTGAAAAACAGACAAGCTTCTACAGTAAACTGGGCTTGGATATGATCAAAGACGGTATTGGCGTGCCTGGTCTCACTCTTGGATACTTGTTCAAAACACTTCCCTCTGACGTCTACTTTTCTCTCATTGATGAGCAAAATCAAGATCTCCATCGTCTCTTACGTGAACACATGGTGGGAGGGCCTTCCATTCTTTTCCATGGGTATCACGAAACGGGAGTCACTCGCATCAGAGATGTTAAACCAGTGTCGTGTCTAGAGGGATATGATGCTAACGCGCTCTACTTGTGGGATTTGATGCAAAAAATGCCCACGGAACATTCCATCCTTCGGTGCAAAGAAAATGGATTCAAACCCCAAATGGTGGACAAATACGGTCGTCAGGCTCGAGAATGGCTAGAGTGGGTGAGCCATACATCCAATGTTTCTCTCAGACACAAGTTCAATGGTAAAGAACGTTCTCTTGGCCAGCGTCATATCAGAGTTGATGGATCCGACGCCAGAACACGAACAGTGTACCAATTTCAGGGATGTTTGTTTCATGGCCATGACTGTTCCATAACTCAAGGTCTTACCTACAACCCGGTCAATGGCAAATCGCTTCAAGAGTTGAGAGACAACACCAACAACATAACAACTTACCTGACCCAACATGTCAAGGTCTCTGTGGTCGAAATGTGGGAATGTCAATGGCAAAAAACAAAGAGCAAAACACTGACTTGAGAGCCTTCCTCCACGACAGATTTCCTCAGATGGTCAGTCCTCTCAAAGACACCATCAGTCCTGATAGCATCGTGGATGCAGTCAAATCCAACAAATTGTTTGGTATCGTTCAGTGCGATATCGAGGTTCCTGATCATTTGCGTTCGCATTTTGAAGAGATGCAGCCCATCTTCAAGAATACCATGGTGGGAAGGGATGATATTGGGGATTTCATGAAACAATACGCTGAAGAGCATCGTCTTTTTTCGCAACCCAGACGAACGCTGGTGGGAAGTTTTTTTGGAAAGAGCATTCTGATTATCACACCTTTGCTTCACTGGTACCTCTTGCAGGTCTGATAGTGACGGACGTTCAGCAGGTGGTAGAATACCACCCTCTGGCCTGTTTTCAAAGTTTCGGTGAGACCGTCTCAAAAGCCCCAGGAGAGGGAGATTCTGACCCCAGCAAGTCCATCTTGGCAGACACCTTTAAACTGTTGGGCAGCAGTGCCTATGGTAAAACGATCACCAACATTGCCAAGCACACAGACGTCTTCCACGTCACTCCGGATGAGGCCAAGAGATTAATCAATTAGCCTCTTTAAAAAAAAAAAACTGACCCCTCTAGGTGATGACTTGGAAGAAGTGGAAATGGGTAAATCTGTTCTCAAGTGGAACTTGCCCAACCAGATTGGGTTCTTTGTGTATCAATACGCAAAACTCAGAATGCTTCAGTTCCACTTTGACTTGATTGACAAGTTTGTTGACCGTTGCGATTATCAGTTATGCGAGATGGACACAGATTCTCTATACATGGCTCTGAGTGGAGAGTCTCGAAAAGGTGATCGGTCCCAATCTCAAAAAATAATTTTACCATCAATACCCTCTCTGGTTCCCAGCCCTTGCTTGTGACAATCACCATAAGGACTTTGTCAGGCACAAACTGTCGGGAGAAACCTGGAAGGCATCTGAACCCTGCTGCCTTGACCGTCAGCAATTCGACAAACGAACTCCAGGTTTATTCAAATTAGAATACAAAGTACGAGGGATTGTTGCCTTATGTTCCCAAACATACTACTGTTTCGGTGAAAACGGAGACAAACACAGTAGTAAGGGTATAAATAAGGCTCAAAACGATCTGACCAAGACTTCTTACCTGAATGCACTCACCACACAACGAAATGAACGGGGTGTCAACAAAGGATCTCCACCACCCTACTTAAATGTATTGTGTGCTCGCGCGCGTGGGTCTGAAGGTGTGCATATGTGTGTGTGAGTAT
>JAUZNI010326320.1:0-11207 GCA_034780235.1 Concholepas concholepas | reverse complement strand
CCCCGCCCCACCACCCCCCCCCCCCCCCCCCCCAAATTCAGACCAATGTGTCTTTGCCAATGACTAGGACAGGAATAAAACATAAATATAAACATCAACAATAATCTTATTCATTCTCTCTCTCCTTTCCTTAAACTCATAAGAAGTCACAGGGACACCTCACAGAGACTTTCAGGCAGTGCGGCTCGTGCTAAGTTGAACCTGGCGAAGCCTATCCCTCTCCAGGTCACTAATTGCAAGCTGGGCATGTTCAAGACATCCATACCAGTGGATATATCTGGCCCACTCTTCTACCAAAGATGAATGGGGTTTTAATCAAAGTGTGCAAAAGATGTTATGCATGTGTTCACATTTGGGACTTGAGTTTACAGTCTCATCCATATATGATCTGGGTAATGGGAGTCAGAATCTATGCTGATTCCAGGGGTAAAAATCCCAAAGACACAAACAGCAGTGACTCAAACCCATGTCCTGAGATGACTCTGATCATAAGCCTCATGTTCTAACCATCCCAGTATTCTGCCCCATCGATCTAAATATTATACAAGTAATTTCACTTCATCACAAAATACTGTACAAAAAAAAAAAAAAAAAAATCACCACCCAAAACTGGTCCATAATTCATTTCTAACTGACAATGTCAACGAAAGATCGACACAAACATTTCAAAGTCCATACTCACTTCTTACTGGGCAGTTTACAAAAAGGCTGGGACAGCTCTTCATCGTCAGGGGTCTTGTAATTTTTCACAGAGCGATACAGTATCCAGAATGGAGAGTCTTCATCCTCCATGTCGGAGTCACCCTCAAAGTCCATCTGACTGGATGCAGTGTCATCATCCTCAGACTGGTACTTCAGAGCGGCACACACAGCTGACAGACGCTGAACTGTTGTGCGTTCTCTGGACCTGTTCAACAAACGCTGGCTGCAATCGCGAGAGATCAATGAGGGGATGAAAATTTGACAATTCATTTTATAAACATATAATCATGCAAAACAGGTAAAATGTTAACAGATTCATGTACATATTGCAAAAAGCTATTTTTTAATGCAGAATCCTTAAATCATGTTTCATTAATGCAACTGGGGAGCTTACAGTCTACTTTCAAGTAACACAAGAATTAGAATTATTTATATAACTTTAGATATTGGTGCCTGCATGTGCTGTAATAAAATAATTAGAGTCATGAAAAATTAACCAAAGAATGCAGACATTAAAGTTGTTATGTTCAGTTTTCAGATGATCTGTTTACATCGTTTCCAAACACACACACACACAAACGCACACACACTCACGCACACACACTCACGCGCACACACACACACACACACACACACACAGAGGAAAAAAATGTCTTCCATGCCTTTCTACAAAAGTATTGTTCAGCACTTTTTGTGCTGGGTTCTTATGACAGTCACAAACTCACCTCAGTCGTTCACTGGTTTTCATCACTCCACTCCTCTTGTAATCCAGCTCCTGTTTCTTGGCTTGCACTATTCTCCTTAGCATCCCTGCATCCTGATACATAAACAGCACCCCCATGAAAACATGTACTACTAATCAACCTCCAAACCATTTCAAAAACTAAAAAGGATAAATGAAAAAGTCTTCAACAGCCCACATCAACAGAAAAGCAGGGAAAACGGCCAAACAAAAGAGATACGACACACAAACAAGGTAGGATATGGATGGTCAACTGCCTCCAGATCTAGTGCCACAAAAAGAGAATATCTACAGGAGTCAGAGCATGGGCCATCACTATCATAATACTCAATGCTAACCACACTGCCCTTTCAGAATTTGTTTTCAGCTAACAAATCAATTAAGTGCCTGACCCATACCCAGTTAAGTACTACAACAGTGTGTGAGATCATCTGAAATTGCCATCTTCCACAGTATGCAACACAACTAATTGTTTAATATGAATATGGCTATTTATATACAAATTCTGTTTTCTTTTTTTCCCCTAAGAGCAAATCTCAACTCTTTTTGATGATGAAACAGACAACTCACCTTAAAGATAACCGACTTGGACTCATTGTACTGCTGGGCATTGCGTAACATCAGCAACAGGTCTTTCTCCAGTTCATCCAGGTTCTGGTATTTCCCTTTCTGGATCTTCATGGCAATTGTCTTCAGGTCTATGGGCTCCTGGATTACGTCATAGTATTGTGGGTACTTCTGCTCACAGACATTTGTCAGTGAATTGTGGACAGCTCAGCTAAATGTGTGATTAAAAAAAAAAAGAGTAATTTCTTACTTAATTCAAACACTATCAGAGAGACTACTTTTTTTGTTTGTTCGCACAGCATTAAAGTTTGTATGCACGCAGGATCCTGAGCACTAATCCATTTAAAAATCCTGATGTAACCTTATGAAATAAATCCTAGAAATTAGCAAATGTTAACAGCTCTACTTTTGATTCTCTCTATCAAAATACAAAACAACACGTTGAAATCTTTGCAATACTGTTATATGGCAATTCAATAATCCACACAATAAAACAATATTTCATGAAAGATCTTTCGAAACAGAAAACAGCTCGGTACTTACAACTTTGCTGGGTAGGAGCTGGAAAATTTCACTGATGTTTCGATCACCATCCCGAGCAGTCATGACAGAAGCAAACAGTTGCTCCAGTTCTTCAATTTCGTCATGTCGGGAGTCTGCTTTACTGTCAGGTGTGGCTGCGTCTGATTTGTCTCCCTCATCCAGCTCCATCCCTTCTTCCTCCACTTTCACTTCCTTGCCTTTGGCAGAATTATCACCTCCCTGTTGGTGACAAACAAAATATCAACATTATGATTAACAGAATGATTGATTCTGAATGTTTGAAGAATTTTCCCCTCACATTATTAGAATGAGCCAAAGAAGAAAACAGTGTATCATAATCTGATTTGACAGAAGGTAGTGATTGCAATCAAGTTTTTCCATTTCACTAGGTTTATCAGCTTTTTTTCAACTTTAAGATACATTACTCTAGCATTGTAATCTGAGGATAGAAAAAATACTTTTAACTATCAAACATCAAAATCTGAAAAAGCCACGTTTATCTAATTTAAAAAACAAAACAAAACTGCCTATGGTTTTTGGATTCTTACAGTAATTTTGGTCTAAGAATAGAAATGTGCTTTATAGCTTATCATAGATGTGCATGCACATTAAAATCAGCTGTCAAGTTCATGCACTGGATACTACACACACCATGTACAGTCAAACTGGTAGTAAATGGTCATTTACTGTCACACAAAAAAGTCACTGAATGTTAACAATAACAGTCAACTTTTATACACACATATACATAATACTGCATGCAGACACACATTTATATCATGCACATGCATGCTGTCAGTTTCTACAGTAAGCTGTAGTCTGCCTGATGTAATTCTTCCCCATCCCCTGTTACAGTATCTCCCCTTTGATCAAGACAGACAGGTATGCAAACATCTCAGGTGTGGCACGGTGTGTGTGTGTCTTCGACTATTCTACTGTGCATACAGTCGGTCTCATTTTGCGATAGTTTGAAATAAAAATGTCTGCAAAAGGGCCCAAATAATCCAGGTGTGTGACTGTCTACAGCAGAGTCTGTACACTGCTGGAAGCTGGCAGCAGCAGCAAGCTGCATGGTCTGCAACATGGCGCAAGGCTTGTCATGTCAATGGCAGTTACTTCTATCAGTTAGGGTACAGTCATATTACCCCTCATGGCTACTGTGCGGACAGGCAAAAAACATATGGACATGCCCAACCCCTCTTTATTTTTTACTTGCCATGCTGAAGGTGTTCACACTGCCACAGACACACACTCATGCACCCGCCCCCCCCCAAAAAAAGCCAAATGCTCTTGCTCCACTTTAGCAGTGTGTGCTGTCAGAAAAAAAAGTTGAGTGCAAGGGGTCCCCTTCTTTTTGATCACTAGAAACCATACAGGCATTCATACTGAAATACTGCTGTGCATGCATGCTTAAGGTCAAAACAGCTTTATTTACTGCCTTGTCAGTTCAATGTTAACAATAAGAACCAGCAGTGCACCAGCCTCCCTTCTTTCTCATGAACAGAGAGCGTGTGGATAAGTATGAATGTCTTTTCCAATGTGTGTATGCTTTTTCATGCCCGCTCCTATATTGTGAGTGGCAGTATGAACGTAGCCTTAGCCTACTACAATAATCAACACCTAACTTTTATCAATCTGTCACTAGTTTCTGGTACTATTCTACTTCTTGCAGCAAGTGATGTCCTGATGAATTCAAGAATTCTGCTGAAGACTCTCTACCTCCAAGGCACCATCAAGAAATGCTTTCCATTTCATTCACAAAAATATCACCCACTTTCCTTTTTTTCTGTACTTATCACTGCGCCTGCTTCCAAAAATTGGGATCCCTGAGGTTTACAAATCACCTTTCTTTACTGGTTTATGTGATCACACAATATGTGAGGAAAATAACTGACACTGTACCTGATAATCCCAAAATGAAATTCCATAGCGTGGGAAGAAATCCTTAGATGCTGGTGGCCTAAATGCACGATTACCAATCAAGTTAGTGGGTATGTAAGTAAGCTTGTACAATGTTAGTAAGTTAAAAGTTTAGAGCTTTAATTTCAGAGACATTGACTGGAAATGCCCAAAGGTACAGGAACATAACGAAAGCGTTTCACTACAACACCTGCTCTACAGACACTGATCTAGCTCCACTCAACGGTCATGACATGGACGTTTCCCCCACAACCTACCTCCCTTAGAGCCAACACCGAATCCCCATTCCTGGCGCCAGACTGCTGGTGCAGTGAAATGTCCCAAGTGTTGACACCAACCTGTGCAGTCCGCGTTTTGCTCTTGCCAGCACCACCTTCATGCTCCAGCCCCTCTTCCACGTCTGTCACATCACTCTCAGAGCCTCCCATGTCCTGTGGTTTGCGTAAGCTACTGGTTTCAGGCTGCTCAGGTATGAAGTGATCAGTCAGCTCCCCGAATGTCTCCTCTAACAGCTCAGCTTTCACTTCTTCGTAGATCTCCCACAGCTCACAAGCATCCTGGTACTCTTGGGAATCCTCCTACGATCGATCAACATGATTCAAATCAATGTTCTGAAATTCCAATCAATCGTCCTGCTTTTCTCTCACCTCCGCCCCCCCTTCCCAAATTTTTTATTATTATCATTTCATTCTATTCTATTTTTTTAACTGCATTTCAACTGTGAATGGTTTAATCCAAGCTTGCTGAATTATGAGGATATGTGTTTAACTAATCCATAACAGCAGCATTGTTCAAACTTCAAGATCTGTCTGTATCTTTGAGCTTTCTTCTGAAAAACACAATAAATTTTCACACAAAATACACAGCAATGTCAAAGCAGTCTAAATGCTTGAACAGACCCATAACAAAATCAGAATAAGTACAACATTTAACACAGTGTCAAACTGAATCCTACAACAGAAGAGGAAAAGCTCAGGGACTTTATGAAGACACTTGGATGATGTTTGCAAGCCTGATATTATGCCAGACTTTTGACCTTCCATAGCCACTTTTTTTTCTCCCAAAAGGATTATTGTGCATAACTATTTTTATGTAAGATATGCAACTTAAAATGCCTCTTCTCCCTGAATGCTCTGTGCTGTCCAAACATTTTACACACAGAGACAGAGCCCCCCCCCCCCTTTTACAGGGTGAACAGGGGTAGACCAAAAATTTCTATCAAAATAATCCAAAATCAGGGACATAAAAAATCTTTTTGGAAGCAACACAGATACCTTGTAGTAAGCTTTGGCATTGTTGATCATGAGTAGAACATCAGCTGTCAACAGATCCAGGTCATCATACTCTTCTGTTTTCAGTTTCTGCTGGATCTTCAGAAGGTCAATAGGTGTGGTCACTACATCATAGTAATCAGCTGCCGTTCTGCACAACAGACACAATGTCTTTTTCTGTCTTTGCCTTCAGCTGAGGAAAGCTAAGTGGGTATTACCAGATCAAACACACCAAACACTAAAAGGAACAACATCAAACTGATATGAACAACTGCATATTCATAACATATGTCTTCAAGATAAGTACATTTAGGATTTTTGGATGAGCAACTTAAATGTAACTCTAGTTTATCTAACACATCACAATCATGCTAACAGTATATTCTTAGCTATTGATTGATATCCTAAACTGCAGTATGCCAGCTCTTTGCATGAATATGCTTATATAGGCATTAGAAAAATTATGCAAATTAAGAGGTAAGTAAGTAAGGATATTTTGTATGCCTGATCTCCCCCAGAAAAGCTCTAAGTGCTTACAAAGATGATTCTTACACAATTATACAAATTACTGAAAGCGGTATACACAGTAACAACTAAACACTGTAAACAAGCAAATAAAAAAAAGAACCAAACAATCAAAACTAACAACCACAGAGACTACAGAATTGGTTAAATGACTGTCAATATTAGAGATTCAAAGATGATATCGTGGAACATAAGGCAGGAGAGTTCTCTTGGCCGAATTACAGCAAATCTGCTAATCTACCATTGACATCAGTATTTCAATATGAAGCAAACTACTTGACACTTTTCAGAACTGGGACAAATGATTACCGTCTTTTGGGGACACGGATGAATGCTTCACACAGCAAATGTCCTCCCTCTGATTTTGCATTCCTGATGGTGTCGTACAGTGCTTGGCATAGCTCTTGCTGTAAAATATGAATATAGCATGATTTAGTACCTTCATCACAACATATATCAACATCTAAAACAGTTTCGAGTTTATCTTGGGCACCACAACTAAAATGGTCACATTTCTTGCATTTTAACTTGTAAAGCATTCTTTAAAATGGATTCATTTTGTATAACATCAATTTTGATCTCTTTCAATAATTACCTGTGTGTGTGTGTGTGTGTGTGTGTGTGTGTGTGTACATGAGTGTGTTTCAAGCACACCTCATCTGTATACAATACAAAGTAAACCTGAACAATCACTGAATATGTTCTTACTTTCATTGAAAATTATCCTTCAAAATGAAGATTCATGGTCTTCTAATCCACCATTGACATTGATCAGCATTTCTAATATGAAACAAACTACTTCATACTTTTCAGAACATACAACATAAGAACGTCAGGCAAGCATGGTGTAAAAGTATTTAACAGGCAAGCACAGTGTAAATCTATTTAACAATACTCACAGGGTCGTAGTGCATCATCTTTTTTCTCTTCCTAGCGAAATGTGAAGGCCCAGGAGACTCCTCCCTGTCGTCCTTCCCATCGCCTGGTCTCTTTCGTTTTGTTGGCATGTTCCTTCACCTCTGAACAGAACCAGGGAACCAGAGTTATGACAGAGATTTTACCTGTTGAAGAAAACAATAAATCTAACTGACGCACCAGACAGGTAATTTCTGTTTCTTCTCTACAAACTTCAAGCCAATGATATGAAAGGCCCTATGTGGTTCATGTGGCGATACCTTTTGTCTATGAGTGTAACCACAGCAACAGAGGCGCAGTAGAAATATGTGACATGTATGATTATTATAGTATGTTATACACAGAATTTTGCTTTAAAAAGAATCATAGTTGTTGTTTTTTTAAATCTCCATATGGGGAATGTGGAATAAGGCTTTTCATTTAACAAGTGAGTGTGAGCAATAGATCAGAGTTATATCTGGTGAGTGTGAGCTTTCGATCAGACTTTAAACTTATTTATTCATTTGTCTTTTATTTATCTTTAAACATATATTATCACAACAAAATTCATGTGGTTTTGTTTACAATTTCTTCTCTAATCCACATTTTTTACCCTTTGGGAATATTCTTAGCCAAACACCATAGGCTACAAACACTTTTTTGTGTTTTTACCAGTTAATGTTGAAACTTAAAACTGACACAACTGATCAATTAATAGCTTCCTATTAAAATCAAAGTATAACTGGGCCACTTGAAAGATATATTGCAAAATCATAGAAGATGGCACCTGCCCAAAAAAACACACCGAGTGCTGTCTCCTCAATGTTATTCATCCATACAGTGATACACACAAACAATACATAATATTACTTATTGGTTTTGGGCAAAGGTTTTTTTTTCTTTTCAATTTTTGGTGTGTGTGTGTGTGTGTGTGTGTGTGTGTGTGTTTGTCTACATTTTTAGTGTGACCTTTCTGGTAGATTTGTTATACTACACAAAATTTAACAACAATCATCAAAACCCCAAAAAAGAGAGTGCAGTTTTGCTGCATAAACAGTAGGCTCCTTAAACAGAGGCGCAGATGCACTCCTGAAAATTACCACTTCCAAAGTTCTGTGAACAAAGAAATACAGGATAGGATATGTTGTTACTGTATTAATTAAATGAGGTGTATACATACATGTGTGTGTGTGTGTGTGTGTGAATGTGTGTGTAGGCGTGCGCACATGCGTATGTATGCACATACACATGTGTTCATCCAACTGATCTAGTACAACTACTACTACTGTACTACTACTAGGGGTGCAACCCTCACTGCCTACTACAGTACTAGAGAATTGCAGCAGTTAGAAGTAGTCCAGTAACTATTAGTGTTACTGTTACACTTACAGTCTTAGCTTAACAACAGCAAAAATAGAAGAAGAAAAAATCAGAAACAGGGCAATGGCCCCAACATTCATCTGAGATGTAAATTTTATATTGATCATTAATGAATTTGCATTGTAGATTAACTAAATTTCCAATTTTGGAGAAACTAAACTCTTGATTTTTTTCCCTTCTAATGCCATGGTAATTAATACTTTGAGGTATGCATCAATCAATCTACAGGCAATCTGATGCCAGACAAGTTCTTCAGCAATGCTTCAAGAAACTTCTTAGACACTGAAAAAAAACAAAAAAACGTAACGGTCACTTAACCCTTCCAGTTCCAAACAATGCATGCAATGTTTGGAAGTGTTGAGTGACTGTTACACAAATAGGAAAAATAGTTCTGATTTTTCTTATTTGAAAAGACAACACATCCAGTTCAAAAGCAAGTAATCATGGATTCAAGTCACTGCTGAGAAAATGCTACATGTCAATTATTTGAAGTGCTTGGATTTGTTGCCCTAGAGGATTCAGCGCTATACAAATTCTATACATTATTATCATTATCATTTGCACAAGATGTACGGGGAGGAGTACAAATAATTCATTAATTGGTTTCTGATAATTGAACATTTTTTAATTGTCTCTCTCATTGCTTTTTTCCTCCAACTTCAAGTTTAAGGCTGCAATATTAATAATAATATAAATAAAGGGTCTATTCACAAACAAGTAAATGAAATAGAAACTCGTGGAAGTGGATCGGTGGTCTAGAGGTAACGCGCCTGTCTAGAAAGCGAAAAGTCCGGGTCGAAGTGTTTTCGGTGGTTCGAACCCCGTTTGGGCCCAAAACTTTTCCCCGATCCATTAGACCATAAGTGGTGGTCTAGGTGCTAGTCTTTCGGATGAGACGATAAAACGAGGTCCTGTGTGTTACACAATTATTTAGCGCATGTAAAAAAAACCACGGCAACAAGAGAGTTGTCCCTGGCAAAATTCTGTATAAAAAAGCCACTCTGATAAGGAAACAAATACAGATGCAGACAGAAAAAGAAAAAAAAAAGAAAAAAAAGGGTGGCGCTGCTCTTGTGGCGACGCGCTCTCCCCGGGGAGAGCAGCCTGAATTTCACGCAGAGAAATTTGCTGTGACTTAAACTAAAGTGGTATGAAATGAAATGCTATGGAAAAAAGAAAAGATTGATGAAATGTAATACAGGGTGCTGCTATGATTTTTAATCCCCCAGTAGATTTATCTGCATGGAAGTTTGACCAGCTGTCCTAAGGGAAGACATGTGGCACTTCAATACAACACTACTCTATTTTTCAAGCTTGTGACACTAAATGATTCATTGTGTGCATATATATAAATTTGTTTACCCAATGACATTGACAGTGGACTTGTTCTTCATAATTTTTTTTTCATTTTGACCCTGTTTCAGAAATGATTTGTTTTCTCAAAACTGAGTTGCATGTTTTCATTATACATGATAATTTTGAATACATATATGTTAATGTAACAGAGCGGAGGAATGCATCTCCTAACTCTGTACATCATCTCGGGTGGGTACAGCCAGACAGGTTAGGATGTGGCCTCTATAAAGAGGCTGCATAAATACTGCATTTCACCATGAAGGCGAAGTGTGTGCAACGGAGGGTTTTCAACCACCTCCCAAGGAAACAGAGCATCGCACAATTCGCAGGTGTGTCCCGTTTTAGAAACACGACACTGCGACAGGGCTCTGATCGCATGGGAGGTAATCTACTTACCACCCCATCACATAAGTAAGGTCAGATTACCCAGAGGACGCTTTACACTCACCCCACTGGGCACTTGGACCACGGCGGCTTGCCCGGTGGTGGTCACTGACCCGAAAGAGGCCGTCTGCTGACCGGTGACCATGTACAGAGAGCTGGGCTTCAGACAGTCCCCGTTGGCCACCAAGGCCTGCTGCCCCCCACCTGCCCCCTGGTCCTGCTTGTAGCGCAGACGGATCAGCAGATAGTCGCCGTAGTCCATGTTGGAGAAGCGCGGCACACGCAGCCCTGCCTGGCCGTTAAAGTAACCGGCGCCATTGATGACCGTGACCCCTTCATTCTGCACGAAGTTGTTGTTGCCGGATTCGTCCTTGATGTCGCCGTTGAAGGGCAGGTAGAGTTCTGCTCGGCACTCTGAGGACATTGGGGGGATAAGAAGTTGTATTTGTTTGGGTTGGGTTTTTTAAAGGTAGAGGTCATATTTGGGAATTTATTTCTGTCTGTCTGTCTGTCTTGTCTGTCTTCTTTCACGTGCACAGTCTTCCAACTCCTGCCAGTACCTCCAGTCCATACATAGTTATAAATTCACAACAAACAGCTACCTAACCTAATAGTCAGATTGTTTGTGTACATGACCATGTTTTAGCCTGCAAAAAAAGCAACCATATTTTATTTTAACTAAGGGGCACTCACTACCTCAAAAGAAGCAATTCCCAGCCTCCCTGCCCAAACAGTCTGTACGTTTGACTCGAGTACCAAAGGAGGTTGCACTGTAAACATATACACAGTTCAATATTTATACAAGATCTGGATTTAACGTCTTGATGTCTCAGTGGGTCACTAAGTAAACTTCTTCTTCGTCATCGTGGAACGCTCAGACAGCAACTATTGTTGTCTGTCATAATTATGAGCGAAAATGCGTT
>JAUZNI010324101.1:0-11224 GCA_034780235.1 Concholepas concholepas | reverse complement strand
GAGTGCTCTGACCACTGAGCTATCCCGTCCCGTTCTTTTACAGGCGTCTTGAAAAATCCCCGAAGTAGGAATGCGGCTACCTAAATGGTGTGTGTGTGTGGGGGGGGGGGAACGGTCGCACACGCAAAAATCTCACCATTGGTGAAACTCTGAGCTCTAGCCGTGGAACAACAAAAAAGACACTATGGAAAGGTTCCAACAGCTGAGGAGTGACACGTTATGCTGGCTGCCAGACATGGGAAGCTGTCTACACAGACTCTGAGACAGACAGACAGACAGATAGACAGACAGACAGACAGACAGGACATGCAGAGCACGTTCAAACTGCAATAGTCATCAGCAAATCTATACTTTTAAAAATTCCAGGTTTTATTGTCTAATGTATACATGTATAAAAATTTATAAACAACAATACGTCCGTAAACAAGTGAGGTATATGGCCATTATTTTGGCTTTAACTAAGCCAACCCAATAGCTCAAGGCCATAGCAAGTGTTAAAAACCGGGAGGAAAGTTTTTTTTTTAATCCAAAAAGGCACAGCAACATCATTGTAAGTACACATTGCAACTAGTAACCAAAACTGATTTAATGTCCGAGAACAAAGAAAATAATACATATATATATATGAATATAAATGAATGATACTTTTATTATAAAAAAAAGACAAGAAATTCTTTAAAAATACATTGCAATTAAAAAAAGTCAGTGGCCCATTGGGCAATTTACGCATTCCTAGACAAAATTCACAAAACACAGAAAGTGAATTGATGAATCAGTAAATAAGCCACAAGGAGATCATTACAAAACACAGATAAGTGAATTGATGAATCAGTAAATAAGCCACAAGGAGATCATTACAAAACACAGATAAGTGAATTGATGAATCAGAAAATAAGCCACAAGGAAATCATAAACTGAAAGGTACATTACAATATGCATACAATATGAGGTACATATGTGCATGTAATGATTTCAGGAGGTACATCACTACATGTATTGTATGCACATAACAAGGTATATCATTGTATGCAATTTGCATATAAGTGAGGAGGCAGAAAGGTGTGTGTAAGAAGATAGTGAAAGGGGAGGGAGGGAGAGAGGAATAATCCAAATCAGAACTTAGTAAAGTAGAAAACAAAATAGCTTACAAAAAACATTACATGCAGCAAACCAGCTTACAAAATTTTACAAAATTAATTATTTGTTCACACACACCTGACACTGTGACAGCACACAATAATGATGATAATAATAATAAATGGCATTAATACTAGCGCTTTATCTTGTAAAAACAAATCAAAGATCAGAGACTATAAAACCAAGGCCCCGTATGCAAATACATCATTACATGCAGAACATCTTGCGCACTCGTCAAAATCCTGTTCCCCCTTTTGAAAGAGTAGGCCACATCACAACATCCAAATGGTGAGACATTTATCCACTCACCCTAAAAACAAAAGGATGAGACAAAACAAATGTGTTTGGATGAGCAAACAAACAATCAAAAACTAGTCAAGTCAAAAACACTTTAATTAATCCTCCCATGAAGGGCAATTACAATACTGACTGTCTCAAAAGACACAAGAAAGCTACATTTCATATTGGTTCAAACATTCCAAGATAACTTCAAATAAAAAGATCACTCACACACACATACACACACACAGTCACACACCAATGTCGGAATACAATGTTATTAAGGCCATGACAAGAAAAGACATATAAATTTATTTACGCATGCACGCACGCACGTGTGCACACACACCAATGAATGTAATGCTATAAGACCATTGACTCTTTTAGAAAAGACAAATAAAAAAAGCCAAAAATAAGACATACTTATTTCATGAGCAAATGTGCATGTGTGCACATACGCACCCCCCTCCACACACACACACGATACAGGGAAAGTTTCTTCAAGTCGATATATGCATAATGAGGTTGAAGGGGGAAAATAAATGCAACACAAGTATTTTCTCTCTATAGCATGAAGGCAGCTCAGGAACACGAACCCATACCCACACCCATCCACTTACCCACATAATTATACACTCACATGCGCATGCATAGATCTACATGTGTACATCTGATCACACACACACACATATATATATATATTGACTACACTCATAACAATGATAATCAGGCAAGTAATTACCAAAGAATGAAAAGCCTGTCAGATAGGTCTGTGATAATCATACTGAGTGGTACATTTTTTGTCTCCGAGGTTATGTTACTAACTGCCCAGGTCATGTAATTAACTGCACACTTTTATACAGATCTGTCTATCTATCCAAATAAACAGGAGGGAGCGGAAGGCCCAAGATCATTACATAACAACAAACAATCACAATCAAGATACACAGAAATCTCACCATTGGCCAACCTCGAAGCTCTAGCCAAAGATACAACAAAACTGTAAATAAAAATGAAATCTGGACAACACAATAAGACATCAAAGAATCGTACAGAATAAGACATCATGATCAAAATACTGAAAAATCATCAGAAATAAAAATTTAAAACAAAAATAGCAAGTCTTGAAAGTGAGAACGAAAAGGGGAGAAGCAGGCGGGTGGAGGTAAGGAAGATGGGGAGGAAGAGATGGAGGGAGGGGAGAGAGAGTGCGAGAGATAGATGGGGGGAGAGGGAGAGAGAGGGAGGGAAGGGGAGAGGGGGATAGAGAGAGAGAGAATTGCAACATTTATGATCTAACAAAACTCCTTTTCACAGATCTTTTCACATTCTATCTTTTTTCAAATTTAGTTATTTCCACTACAAATTCTTTCTGAGTTTTGATGTATACATGCTCCTTAACATTGACAGATGAACTTTTTTGAAAATTTCAGGACTTTTCTAGACCCCATCAGGCTAAAATGTATTTTTTCAGGACTTTTCCACGTCTGGAAGTGGTTTTCCCATTTTTCCAGGACTTTTCCACAGCTAGAAGTGGTTTTCCTATTTTTCCACTTTCGGGACTCGGTGCGATTAGTGTCTCACCATGATTCCCAGGTGGAATGAGTTCACGAGGATGAGAGCCCGTTGTGGGTGACCCACCGGATGTTAAGCTGCGGAACGCACAACAACAATGGCGAACAATGAATGATACTGATCTTCCATACTGTATACCAGTGCACAACACCACCAAAACAGATCCACAGTCCGTTATGTAAGATATGGAGGCCTGCATTCGTGGAGCATTTTAAAAAGGTTATTTTCCTAAAGATGCGACTATGGACTAGAATGGTAATAACCAGACTGTTGTGTGTCTGGGTTTTTTTTTTCCTTCACAGATCTATCTTCAGCTACAGACCACATGTATTGATCCAAGCCACACTGAAAATTCGATCCAAATAATATTCGGTGAGAAAGTATGTTTGTCCGTTGTGTTCAACGATGACCTCCAAAATAGCAGAGGAGGCAGCTGCTGCTTCGGAAAATGGGCAGAAATTTGATTATAGTGGAGGTGCCTTGCCCACACCACACCCTCTCTCTCGGCCACGGGGGCATACGGACAGTTAGTGTTGGAGATGTTCTCCGAAGGCCAACTAGCCCCCAGGGCTGCAACACAAGGACTGTGCAAGTCAAGCCTCCTAGTCAGAGAGTCATAGTCGATCACTAAAGACTAAGCTGTAAAGTGAAATTCCAGAAAAAATAACACAGGTAAGAGTATACTCAATACTAATATTATACCTGTATCTAGTTCTACACAGACACACACACACCACCCACACAAATATTATATATAAAAATATAGATAAATATATATTCAACAAAAAATATATGCATACATGTATGTATGTATGTATGTATATAGAGACAGAGAGAGAGAGACTGATAGCTATCTAGCTTGCCAGCTAGATAGATAAATATGGGGGAGAGGGGGAACCAGGAGGCAAGGCAATAGAGGGGAGAGGGAGTGTACTAACACTTGATCAAATACGCAAATAGCATATACAATAAGCACACCAGCCGTACATAAAAAAATAATCATACCTGGTAGAAAAGACATAAGTCACTGTTTACAGTTTGTAAAAGTTCATGCATTGAGTCTTTTTTTCTTTTAACCAGATGCTTCAGCTTTGATATGTAGGATCAGACAACACTTTAAACAAAATAAACACTAAAAGTCTTTGTCCATAGTCTAAGCCAGGTAGCTGTCATCCAAGTCTAATGGCAGTTTACGTTTAGTACCCGAACGGTCAATCTGATGGCATAAAGGTGATCCAGGTTGCTTCACATCTTTTATAACTGCAGCATCTTTTCAATTTAGTAGTTCACCATAATGGAAGGAAGATTGTAACACAATGTACACTCAACAAAAAGTATAAAAAATCTTAAAAAAAAACAAACTTGAAGAGTCTTCTTACTTTTTTTTTCAGTCAGCAGCTAAACAGTCTTAAGTCTTGGCACTGTCTCTCTCTGAGCATAAGTTGGCTGGGGCACAAAAGGTTACAACAGTTAATTTTTTCTTCAAGATAACCACACGACACAAAACAGGCCTTATTACATGGTTTTCTACACAACCACAGTATGCCATCTACAAGACTACAACATACTTAACACATACAGTCTCTCTGCCCATGAGCTTTTTTCAGCGTCTGTGGGGACAACATCCCTGAACCTCAACAGGTCTCTGATGGGTTCTGGGATGGGTAAATTCTGCATTCTCTCTTCACGACCTGGCTGACAGCCGATGCTGTGAGACATCACTAAACGAGCCAGGTGCTCCAGCCTGAAAGGGGTAGCAGCTGCCTCCACAATACACCTATAGCCTTCTTTCCACTCTTTCCACTTTCTCGCCTTTCTCTGGCCGCTTTGCATAAAATAACTTTTATGAATCTTATGCAGTATTTTGTTTGAACAAGCTCCACTTGCAAGTATCAGTTTGGTGATATCCAGCTGATTTCTCTCAAGTGCCGACAACAATACACAGTTGTGGTTTCCTGTCCCCTTACTCTGCTTAAGATGCACATTTCTTTCAAATGAGGAGACACCTGAGGCAATAAAAAGACGAACCATTCTAAGCCTCACCTCATCACTTTCATATTGATATCCAACAGCACTACACAACAAGGTGATGCTGTCAACACTGTTTACAAAAAAGAATGGATTCACACGGCAGCTAAGTGCTTCAGCCAAGTCCACTGCACCTTTTCCAACAACATTCTCAAAGACACGCTGGAGAGTTCCTGAATCAGTGACCCTTGTCAGGAGTTCTCGGGTAATGTCCCATTTCTCGGAGACAGAAGCGGCTTGAAGAATACAGTTCAGGACATGGGGATTCTGACATTGTCTGTGATGCTCCTGAACATAGGTCCAGTTGTATTTGTTCATGGCAAGGGCCCAGTCTACCAGACCTTGGTCTTCACAGGCCACAGCCAGTTCTTTACGGCCACATTTAATACCATGCAGGCTTTTTGCATTCACGGGGCAGATTTTCAAAATAGTAGCCCCTGTAGAAAATGCACCTTCATTGGCAGCCAGTTCCACACCTGCTTTCAGCACACTCAGATGAAGATCAAGAGCTGGCTGTGTGTTCACCAGTCTTTCTGTCAGCTGCCAGTCCTCGCTGATCAGAGCCAGAAGGAAGGCCAGGTTGGCATGGCCACTGTCCACACACCACTCCTTCAGCCTGGACAGGCTGGTTGGCCACAGTTTCTGCGCAGTTCTTTCCCTTGCAGAGCGCACTCCATCCCTCACATTTCCCAGGTCTGTTTTACTGAGCCACTGAATCAACGCTGGTGCAACACCAGGCCATGTCGCCTGATCAGTCAGCATTTTCTGCACACAATATTCAAGTACTTGAAAATGAATATTACGCCGTGTAAAACATTTGAAGCCTGCAGAAACGCCAGGTAACACACTCCAAACTTTCTTTTTGAAGACAATATCAATAAGAAGCTTGAATTCATTCAATGCAGAATTACACATTTCTCCAATTTTTTCTTCACACACTTTTGAGATGAAATGAGGTCTATTTCCAGTGACTGCAGAGGTGTACGCAAAAATGCAATCTTCTCGTGCTGTGCCATACATTGACTCTGAGTATGTTGTGAACTGCTTTTTACACAGTTGCACAAAGCAGTTGGCACAGTCAAATTTGACACATTTTCCAACTGCTTTTCTGAATATCTGACGAGTAAATGTTTTATCAAAACAACTCATATACTGATCAATGAAGTTTGTTAAGCACTTGTCTGTTTTGTGTTTAAAGAACTCTTTCATGGCAAATCTGACAGCAAACTGTTTCAACCAGCCTTTGTCCTTTCCTACTGTCCAACAAATTTGAGAGAAAAAGGATTTATCTGCATCAGTTTGAAAAAACCACTCAACCAAAAATTTCAGATCTTTCCGTGACACTCCATGTTCACAAAAGGATTGCACTATACCATACTGTTCAAACCGAACAGCCTGCTGGAACAAAAATGAACGATCTGCTCGTGATGTTTTCTGCTTCTTGTACAAAATGTCCACAAAATCAACATATTCATCCTCATGATATTGCTGCAGTTTTCTCAAGGCATATCTAAATTTCCTTTGTTTCAGGTCAAAATGGTGCTGTTCTTCACGGCAAAAGTCAGCAATGAGGTACCTCTCACTGGTGTTGCTTGCTGCCACATGCAGAGCAAGGTCCTTCTCCCCTTCAACATAGAAAACCTTAAACAGCCACTTGGCCTCTCCTCCATCTACTATATCACATTCAGACTCTGGAGCCTGAAGACTGTCTTTCCAATTCTGATGAATGAACTTCTGCTTGAAGACTCGATGACTTCTCGAAGAAGCTCTGACGATTTTGAGCAGAGTGCTTTTATCCAGCAGATGGACAGCATACGTCATGGCTTCCATCAGCTCTGCATCACTGACCGACTCTCGCTGCAGAAGAAGGACAAAGAAGTCTCCCTGACCATGTCTGATGGAGCCCATCAACAACAGTCCTTTCAGGCTGTCACTCACACAGCCGACAGGAAACAGGTCCACAAGGGCTTGGGCCATGTTGCTCTGAAACAACTCTTCCACAATCCAGTTGCTGGGACTGACACCATCACGCAGCAGCTGAAGGGCTAAACTCCACTGTTTGCAGGCCACAGCATTGTCACACACATTCTCCAGCTGGGTTGCACACAGTCCCTCCTTGTCCTTCACTAGTTCCAACACTAGCTGCCACTGGTTCTGCCTCATGGACTCTTGTAGAACAAAGTCTGTCAGTTCTGGGTCTTGGACAGTCTTCACTACCTGTAGTATGAAGTCACCATGACCCTTGGCCATTTCTTTCCGGATGCCATCCTCTCTGTAAGGTTTCCTGACCCCTAATTCTATCAGTTTTGCTGTACAGGGGACGTGGTGCTGGACCAAAGCTGACTGCAGAATGGTGTTCCTCAGGGCACACTGGACCCCCATTTCTACCAGCTGCACCACTATGTCCCACTGCTGCCTGTCCACAGCTTGCTGACACAGCCACTCCACCTGCTGTCCACACAGGCCGGTCTTCAACACCTCCCTGATCCATGCCCACTGGCCCTCCTTCACTGCATGCTGAACAGCACTCATCGTCTCGGAGGTCACTGATGGTTCTATTAGCTGAAGAATTTCTGACCACTGGCCATGTGCAGTCAGAGCTCTGACCACCTCACTTTTCTGCTGTACGGTGCAGTGCTGAGACAGCTTGACCACACAGTCCCACTGCTGTTGCTGCACTGCTTTCTGCACAACACACTCCAGACACTGACGGCAGCAGCTGTTGCCCTGACTGATCCTGTCCGCTGCTCTCTTCCATTCTGAGGCCACAGCAAGCTCTCTTACACTGCACACTGCACCTGGTACACAGGCACCACTGTACTCTGACTCTGAAGCATCCATGTTTGCATACAGAGCTTAGTTACAACACAACCTTGTGCACTGAACAGTCCATACATCCTAACACTGCAAAGAAAAGACTCCAGCTACCAAAACAGCTGTTTCCCAAAGAACAGTCTACAGTCAGTGGCACAAAACAAGAGATCAGTGCCATTACTTCAGTCTATTAAAAGTATTATCAGGGAACATCTGTACACATCTAGTGTGAGAAAAGAACATCGCAGCTGAAGACTGTATCTTTAGACATACCCATGATGATCATCACCTGGAAAATCCACAGATCTGAAACAAAGGAGATACATGTTTGGGGTAATTAAAGGAGATGCATGGAGTAATTAAAGGAGACACATGGAATAATTAAAGGAGATACATGTATGGAGTAATTAAAGGAGATACATGGAATAATTAAAGGAGATACATGTATGGAGTAATTAAAGGAGATGCATGGAATAATTAAAGGAGATACATGTATGAAGTAATTAAAGGAGATACATATGGAGTGAATAAAGGAGATACATGGAGTAATCAAAGGAGATACATTGAGTAATTTAAAGAGATACATGGAGCAATGAAAGGAGATTCATAGAGTAATTAGATGAGATACATGGAGTAATTAAAGGAGATACATGGAGTAATTAAAGGAGACACATGGAGTAATTTAATGAGATACATGGAGTAATTATCAAATATGAATTTATACAAAGCAGCAACAGAAACATGTAAAAAAAAAATCTGTTCTGTTCATGGCGCTGCTGGCATCAGATCGACATCTTTCACACAGGAGCTTTATCATTGACATTAGAAAATCTCTTTCCAGGGGTGAAAACATAATCTTGACTTAGCGTCTGCTGACCCTGCTGGATGCTTTCAATAAATCAATAAAATGCTTAATCTCGTTTCTGGCTGAAGGGTCACCAGTTCAAATCCCATAACAGTCGTAGATTCTTTTGGGTTTTTATTCATTCCAACCAGCTACTACCCAAAGCGAGTTTATGAAAGGCTCTTTCATTGGAAAGACTGAGACCACACAGTCCAGCTTCATCCGTCGTAAGGATGAAATTTTGAGGGCGTTAAGTTCTTTGACCAACACTGCAGGTGCCTGCATCTTCCTGTCAAGTAGTCTCAAAGCTGGGTGCACTTCCATAGCTTCGTCGCTACAGTCATCATCATCATCCCATATCATTATGCAATAAGTCAATAACAACAACAAAAAACCCCTGTTATTCAGTGGCCCAATTGCTGTGGTCTCGTGGAGATATCTGTTTTGGTTTCCCATTCACTTCTGTGCCTGTGGTGAGTCAGTGTCAAAGCCTTTGAGGTTGGACATTCATGGGAGAAGGCATTGGAGGGTTGTTGCAGTGGTCACCAACCTGGGTGGGTGTCTCACTCAGTCTGGCTTTGTGACTACACTATTACTGATGTCACTATGGGGCATATGTTAGCTCACAACAGGCACCACAGAACACTACCAAAAAGAACCAGCAGCAGTGCAGGGCTCCTCTGGCAAGTGGTCCCACGGCGGCCTAACATCAATAAACTCCCCATGGACTTCCGGCCCTGAGGATGCAACATAAGCCAAGTATGGCTGGGGCAGAGAAGCACAATGACCAGCATGGGTACAGCAAGACAAGACTGTTGCATAAGATACAGCCCCCCACCCCCCCCCCCCCCCCCCCAAACAAAACAAAAAATGCCAAAGCATCTTTTGAGAATGTTATTGACTTTGATATTTTGCCTACTTTCAAAGGATTAGCAGAAACCTACAGATCATAAAAAAAAAAATCTCAATACATCTTAGCAGCTTTCAAGATTCCAGCACGCAAGTAACTTCTCCACAAGCTGGGCCATTCAGCAATCTTGTCAGGCTGTTTAAAATACACCAGTTTAGTCAACATCAATCATAAGACTGGTAAAACGTACAGAAATTTGAAAACAACACACATCTTAAATTTCACTCTGCTGAACTTAAAATACAGTTTCTAAGGAGTTGGGGTGTGTGGTTGCCTGATAATGCCAACGTAAATGAAATATGAAAAAAAAGCAGGCAGTCTCAAGGATGGTGTAGCCTACTTCACAGCATCACCGCTATATGACATCATTCTCGTCACCATCAGACATCATGCAATAACTAAACAGCAAACTGTCTCTGATTTAGTAGCCCATATTCTTGGTCTTCTGACTGGTGACTTCAGTTTTATGCATTTCCCATTAAATACCTTGCTAAAGTAAAAGGCTGCAGTTTATCACTGTCGATAAAAGATCAAGTCTTGTTCAATTTTGTTTACAAAGATGGGTGTGATTTTAGATCAGATTCTTATTCCTTTTTTTTCTTCTCCTTTTCTTTCTTACAAATATGGGTGCACCACCACAAGGTAGCCTACAGTTCTGTCGCTATTTGTATGAATTCCCTTTTCAGTAATATATACTGCTGACTGTAGAATTAGAAATATTTAAGGAAACTATCTCAGTATCTGATGTTTGATAATGATCCATTTGAAAAATGCTGCAGTATATAGTGGTGTGAAATCTGCACCCAGAGTACCACCCCCCCCCCATTTCTTTAAACCCAGACTATTCCCTTCTGTGATTTGGTTACTGCTGGGCGTTTCTCAGCTTTACACCATAGGGGTCACGAAGAATATATAATAATAGATATGCACTTTTGTCTCACTCATCACATCTCACCTGGGAATCACTGTGAAACCAAAAGGACATAAGCCTACTAGATGAGATGTTTTGCAACATGTATGACTGCTTTCAAAAATGGCAATATATAATTATGGGAAGAGGTGGCAATGAAAAAAAAAAGTCAAAAGGGAGGAAAATGTGGTGGTGGGGGACACCTATGACCCCAGTAGGGTCCAGGGGCAAGGCCCCTGAGGGAGTCAGGAGGTCAAATCCCCCCTGGAACTGAAGAATTTTGATTATATTTGAAAACGACACTGGAAACTCACACTTTGTAGCAAAAGAAAGGGAATTTTTGGGGACAAAGACTTCTGGAGAAGTTAAATGCTTTCATACCTAAATTATTTCTAATGTACAGAACTGAACACTGCATTTCTTTTTAATGAAGCGTTTGTTTCTCTCCTTCCCTTTTACATTGACAAATACACTAGTTAGCACTTAACAAGGACACAGACGCAAGATATATGCTGCAAGCACTGCTCTCCTGTTGTAACTAACATTATAATCATGTGTGCTGCAGTACAAGCATTGCATGTGGCCTTTTCAATGGATTAAAAAAAATGCTTGCCAACAGCACTGGACCATAAAAAGTCCAGTCCACAACACTTCCACAAGTTTCTTTTTTGAAAGGGAAGAGAGAGAGAGAGAGAGAGAGAGAGAGAGAGAGAGAGAGAGAGAGAGA
>JAUZNI010321880.1:0-11239 GCA_034780235.1 Concholepas concholepas | reverse complement strand
CCCCCCCCCCCCCTTTTAATTTTTTTTTTTAGTTGGAGTTGAAACCACTAGTTGTCAGTGGGCCCAATGTCAGTCCGGCGCCTACAAGTCGGCAACATCTTAGTTTCGGCTTGTTTAAATGAAGTTGTTTCTTAGGGGGTTTATTTTCTACACTGGAAATTACAGTTCAGTTTGATCATAACTGAAACACCCATCTGGATGGTGACTCTAGACTGTCATATTCATTTTGAATTTGGCAGGCTAGACATGCTAGACACTAATGTTTGCGTTTCACAGCGTAATTTTTTTTCCGCATCGCGTGACGCAATGTGACACGAAGTTGTTGTTTTTTTCCTATCGCGTGGCTTGACGGCTTGTCTAAATATATCTCTTGATAATCCACAGAGAGGCGGAACGGAAAGTACGCCAACATGTTTTCACTTCGACTAGTTCGGTAATATCGGGTTTATTGCCGAAGACCAGAGAAAAATTTTATTCTCGGTTGGAAAACCAAACTACGTTTCTCATAAATAGAGGTCACCCAAAATAGCGTCGGCAAAACTCGTTCATTTCCGGATGCACTCGTCAACGTGATTTCATTGGTTTCAGATTTTGTCTTCACCAAGTTAGAGCAAAAATGGCCGCGACGTTGGTGGAGGGGCAGAAATATGGTCTCAATTCGAAGGATTCTATCAGCGGCAACAAAACAATTATTCACTTTAAATTAACGGATTCAGCTTTACGAGCACTAGAGGAATTTTCTAAAATCAAAGTAAGTATACCTTTCATTTTGATTTAGTCGTAGCAAATGTGAAATATCTCTTGGCTTGTGAACCGAAGTGCAGAGTCCGCAGTTTTCCAACCCTTCTTTGGTATGATCTTGGTTGTTTCTTCTTCAAAAACATTCTGGATTGTGTACACAAGTATCTTGCTTTTTGTAAGAGGCGCAGGGGTAATCAGCTTTTATATTCTTCTTGACCTGTAAACATTTTTAGTCAAAATTATACAAGATCTTTAGAAACATATGGATGGCAAACCGTCGCTGTCTGTGGGTTAGGTAGGTGTAAGAATGTTTGCTGTTGAAGATTTTTCGCGTCGGGTTAACCACATTGTAGTTTCTGAAATTATAAACGTGTCTGTAAATGAACATTTCTTTGTTGAAAAAACAATCATTACAGGCGAAAAAAAAAAAAAGGCCACGTGAATGAAGAGAACGATATGACATGTGTGCAGTCCCTTTGCCGTATTTGGTGAGGAGAAAAAGCGAAGTGGTTGCCAACAGCTGCGTTGTGTCTGACACAGTGTGAACCATATGGATGAGGGCAGAGCCATAATCAGACTATTTTTGCCGAATTATAACAGTGAATGAGTGACTTTGCACAAAGTGACCATCTTCATTGCCAGATTGTGTACACTTGGCAAGTGACAAAGTGTGTTCCAGTGTGTACTGGTGTGTTCAGTTATGACAAAGAAATTTTTCTTCCCTCTAGGCCTACCTCAAAGAAATTTAGTAACAAAAAATATTTTTTAAATTCTACACAAGTACACTATAATTAAACACTCCTTGATGTTTTAACTGCAAATAAAACCAATTTCATGAGTAGATAGCATGTGTAGAATGAGTGTGTACTTTATATAATTATTGAGATAAATCCTCTCCATACTCACAAGTCTAGTCAACTTGTTCAAGTAGGCTTCTTCTTTTTTCCTTTCTCTACCACCAACATTGTAAAGATTCTGTAGACTTTGGGATGTATGCTGGGTATGTTTGTGTTTCCGAAACCCACCGAACGCTGACATGAGTGACGGGATCTTTAACGTGTATATTTGATCTTCTGCATATGTATATATATACACGAAGGGAATCAAGGCACTGGCAGGTCTGCACTTAAAGTTGACCTAGGAGATCTTAAAAATCCCCAATTGTTTTTTATCACAAGCTGATGTACCATAATCCTGACTGTGTCAATACAAGACAGAGGGTATGATTGTAGAACTGTCATCAGAATATAGACAACAGAATGACAAAAAAGACATCAAAAACAAGACTTGAAAATCATTATTCATAATTTCTAACTGAATATTTCTTAAATTATACTCACTCCTGGGCATTGAAAAAGTGTGAGTTGAGCAAAGATTCTATACTGGCCATACAACACATATAGTCCATTTTGCAGATATATGAAGCAGATTTCAATAGATAGAATACAAATGACTGGTTAAAAACAAAAAAACCCCAATAAATCAGAGAAATCTAACAGATGTTTCCTGCAATCGTATCTATCCTTTCTATTCTAGAGATATTTTCAAAATCAACAGCATTTAAACAATTCTTTTTCTGATTTTTCGTACATGTTCTAGCAAAATCAAGGATTATATAAACAGAAAAAAATGAGACAACCACTGATCAAGGTTGAATAACAGAGATTTACAAACAAATAAAATGTGATAGACATGGATCAATGCCAACTGACAATTAATCTCAAACCCAGTTCTTACTCTCTGAGTGTGGCAAATTCTGCCTCTAAGACCTGTCACATTCCCTACAATCCAGCACATCTCTTACCTGCTGCCCGTCTGAAGATATGGAGAACACTTCCACCACCCTCTCCTCTCTCCCCTTGTTTTTCACAAATTCCATGCATACTTCTCCCGAGTCCAAGATGTTTACCTGTGGGATCAATGTTAGTTGTTAGATTTTGCATCATACAGAATGTAAATCAGTATTGATGATGGCTGCAAACTTGGTGATACAAAACTTGAAAAGAAAGAAGTAATGAAGTGAATGATATGTCAGGGTTTTTTTTTTTACTCATTATCAACTCAACCAGAACATCTTTTATGTCAGTCCAAATCAAATGTTAAAAGTGAGCATATAAAGTAAACGACAACCTAAAATCCTGAGTAAGATATATGCACTTTTTCCTTCTATCTCATTATACTTAGGTAATTCTTGAATATCTAACATTTGCAAAAAGAAGGAAAGTGACAACACTTCAGTCTGAGTAAGATTAGGTACATTTTTTCCCTTTCATCTCAAATCATTTTAGGTAACTTGTATATATCTAACATTTGCAAAAAGATGAAAGTCTTAACCACTGAGCCACAGCAGCAAATACCGATCTCATTTTAATCCACATCTCTCTTACTGACCAACATACCACATAAATATACCTAACAGCCAAAAGCAGAACAGAAAAATAACATACCACTGCATTCTTAGTTTTCTGACGGATTGGTCTCAATCGCAGTGCACTCAATGGCTCCTTAGGTTGGCCTGACTCTTGCTGAGACACTCCCTTACTCGCGCTTCCTTTCTTGTCTTCATCACTGCTGTGCGGCGTGCTAGACCTGTCAACCAGATCATCCCTCTCACACTGAGTCACCTCCTGTTCCGTCAGATGCACTCTGCCAGGTCTTTCAGGAGTTCCAAATTCCACAGAACCATCTGGCAAAGCCATGCAAGCCTTGCTCCTTGAGCTCTTCCTTGCCACAGGAGATTCACACTGGCCTAGGTAGGCCTGCACTTTGTGGAGCAGTTCCTGAGTCTGGAAATTGGGGACAGGGAGCCTGGCAGCGGGAGCTTTGTCATACAAACTGTTCTGCAAGGAATCAGACTCAAAGTCCAACACTTTGCGGGTGGCCTGAAGGCTGAACTCCTCCTGAGATGAGAATCCTGATTCACAGCCTTGGCTCTGCTGCCTGCGTTGACAGAGATCAATGCGGCCATCTTTCTTCTGGTGGAGATGATGATGTGAGGCGTCCCCTGCAGGGCTGTTAACAGCTTGATCATTGCCAGTGCTGTGGATGGAGGAAGCACTGAACGACCAGCTGGTGGAATTGGGGGTTCCTGGGTGATCCTGGTAACGCTGGGGGTCAAAGACTTGAGCACTGGCACCATTATAGTGTCCTTTGTTCAGCTTACTGTCTACATGTCCTTTGTGGAGATTGGAATCGTGTGAAGCTGCTTTCTTCTGGCTGCCCTGTGATGGATGTTGAGCAATGGCTGCATTACGTGGACCATTCTGTGCTGTCTTTTCTGGGCTGGGAACACTGGAAAAAAAAAGAGAGAGAGAATCCATAGTTGACTGAATACATATGAAACAAAAAATTCAAACTACAAATCGCCTTGGCGCAGTGGTTAGCATTTGGATTACAGACTGCAAGGTTGCGGGTTCGAATACCATAAGAGTAATGGGGATTTTTCAGACTCCGGCCAGCTCCTTACGAGAGCGAGTTTGCTATGGGCTCATTGGAATGTTTGGGACCACACAGTTGAGCTTCACCACCATACAGATGCCAGTTTGAGGGTGTTGCTCAAATTACCTGACTTACACTGCAGGTGTCTGTATCTCTCGGGCCCGGTTGACACTGAAATATATTATGATTGGACATGTAGAGTACAGCCCTGTCAAGTAGTCTCAAAGCACATGCACTTCCATAGAAGCAGCATTACATGATCCTCAAAGTCATTGATCATCATGCAATAAGAGAAAATTGTCTCTGATTCTATGGCCCTGGTTGCTCTCGTCTCATGGTGACCTCAGTTTCGATTTCTCCATACACTTCTGTGTCAAAGCCTTTTAGGGTTGGAGGTCCACTGGATAAGGTTGTTCGAAAGGCGTTGTGGTGATCATCACCCCAGGTGAGCATCTCTCTCAGGCTGGCTTAGCGACTGAGCAATTACTGTCGACAGTAGGGAGCTTAGTAGGCCCCACAGCCTGACATTGATGGACTCCCTGTGGACTTCTGACCCTGAGGATGCAATACAATGAATCTGGGTATGGCTGGGGCGGAGAACAGCAGGACAGGAACGTCACAAAAGATAAGGCAGCAAGGGAGGAGTTTCTAATGTAGATAAAGAAACCTTTAAATCCCACAATACCTTTAAACCCCATGCTTTCTTTCTCTATGTCCAAATCTCAACAAGTTCAGATAACAGTGGGCCCGACTACAGAACTAAAACTACTCACCTATCTGCTTCCCTCACGGGAGGAGACTGGGGAGGATGTCTCCGTCCCCCTCCGGGCCACTGCCGGGACTGCGCCCCATCGTCACCAGAGTAGGCCGAGAACTCCTCATCCTCTGAAATCTGTGGCCTCATCTCCTTGATGGGGAAAGCTGGCATGGGCTGTCTGCGACTGCTGGAGCTGGAGCGTGTGGAGCTGACGGTGGCGATGGTGCCCCGCCCGCTGTCTATGGACATCTCGGGCATCTGTAGGGAAGATCGCCGACAGTGTGGGTCGTCACAAAGAGTTGTTTGTTCATGGGAATCAGTTGTGAAAAGAGTTGTTTACAGCCTTGGCCCGTGGATCACGCTCCTGACAGCTTTTTTTTTTTTTTTTCCATCTATCCTTTTAGAATAACATTTTGCCAAGACTGTTTACCACGCTTTTGTTGTAACTGCAACTACTTGATAATTGAATAATAATTGAATACTAATTGATGATTGAATACTAACATGAAATGCAAATAGTGAAATAATAAAAAGAATAAAGTCTGACTGTCAAACACATTCAATTATCCACAAAAAAACTGTACAAATATGGCTTTATATTCAACATACAAATGTCTTCTATAACACAGACTGCACACTTGCAAGATCACTATGCAGTTCATATCAAAGACTACATACACCAACTAGTGAATGAGAGCAGTAACTGAGTGTCTGTCACTTAACACAATATAAAGACAGCTCACCTGCGCAATTTTTGTTGAGGCAACCATGGGTTTTTTGGCCATGAATGGATGACTGAGCACATCTGAAGGGAAAGAAATACAGCCACCAATGCAATCATAAGTTTAAGACCTGATATATACTAATACAATCCTTACATAGAAGTTAAAGACCTGGATATACTAATTAATACAATCCTTACACAGAAGTTAAAGACCTGGATATACTAATTAATACAATCTTTACACAGAAGTTAAAGACCTGGATATATTAGTCCTTACATAGAAGTTAAAGACCTGGGTATACTAATACAATCCTTACACAGAAGTTAAAGACCTGGATGTATATACTTATAATCCTTACATAGAAGTTAAAGACCTGGATATACTTATAATCCTTACATAGAAGTTAAAGACCTGGATTTACTATCATAGTAGACAAACGAAGTTGGAACTTTGAAAGGACTAAAGAAATTAATTGCTTGCAGGATGGCCTAAAAAAAAAAAAATTTAAATGAAGAAAAAGGGGAAACAATGACAAAAATTAGTGATTCATTCACGGTATAGCTTATGTTAAGTAATGTCCTGTGCACATACTTTGGCAACATAATACCTTGCCTAGTTTTCTCTCTTACTGATACAGCAATGAAGAAAAAAATGAATACAGAATGGCAAAAAAATTGGTAGCACAATGTACTACACTGCTGTACTGTGCTGTATCGCATTCTGCTGTGTGTGGCATATTGGATTACAGTGCCTTACCCTTTAAAAAAAACTGTAACATACTTGGTTACATTGTATAAGTCCATTTATTAAGAAAATCTGGCCAAACCAGGTCACTCCAAGTGAAAAGTCTTCTCTCCCTCTACGACAACAAATCTTGCAATAACAAAACGATGCTGTTTGCTCTCTCACCTGCCTCTTCAGTAAACCGTTGGGGTTTTTTTTCTCTTTCATCATGTTGCTCCACTACTTTTGTAGTAAACATGGCTTTGTGTTTTTCTTAAAAACAAAACAACTCGCACTAAAACTGACAATGTGGGAAAACGCATACCATTGATATGAAGTCGTTGCTTGGGGTTTTTGCGTAGCAGGCACTGGATGAGGCCTTGAGCTTCAGGAGAGAGGTCGGAAGGCAGTTCATACTCCGCCTGAATGACACGATCAAGTGTGCTGCGAACAGCATCAGTGTCGAAAGGCGGTTGGCCCACAAGCATGGTGTAGAGCATGCAGCCCAGAGACCACACATCTGCTTCCAGTCCATGAGCCACCCGCATAGCAACTTCACTGTGTGAAACAAAAAAAACAAACATGGTAGTAAAAATGCCAAAGTGGTCATAGTACATGTAAAAGATTGTAAACAGAGGTAATATGTTCCAACCTACTTGTACTACATTGATATATATACAGTTTAATAATCTTTCATTTTCAAATACTACTCACACATAACACAATCTGAAATAAGCAAATATTACTTGCAGATATGATAACTCAATATGATAACAAAAGCACAGAGTAACACTACATGATATAACCAAATGACAGGTCACATATTGGAATAAAAAGTCCAACAAAATTTTTTGATATCAAATCATTTCCTTGGATCAGATCTTTATTCAACAGTTGGCAAGGATCCTGTCATGAACAGCGAAAGCATTCTTGACAATGCATCTTCCAGACTGTTTTACTGATCATTACCTAAGTACTTCTACCATATAATATACTGGTTTGATCTTTTCTTCCTCACTTTTGTTATATCAAAAGAGTAGATCAGAAAAACATGAATAAATGATAGTTTCATACTTCTTTTTTTTTTATATATATATACACATTTACATACTAAAATAAACAAATAAATAGATACTTACGGGGATATGTAATTGGGCGTCCCACACATTGTAAAATGCTTTTCCTCTGGCTCTGTCAACTGTGTCGCCAATCCAAAATCAGCAATTTTCTGTTGAAAAAACAAACAGTGTGGTGATTTTTTGGATCGCATGTTGATTACATTTTCTGCTTATAAAAATGAAACACAAACATTTTATATAAGCAGTGTGAAATAAACACCCCTTTATTCTGTGAATCCTCAGATATCCACAGAACACTGGGACATCTTACACTTCATACGGACTCCCTGTCACCAAGCAGTCTGCTTTTAAGGGTTTTCTTTTTTTTCTTTTTGTTAAAAAGAAAATAAGATAAAAGTATCAAATAAAATCACATTTCTTCTATTCACTGTTGTCAAATGTTTTCTCAGTCGGTTGGTCGGTCAGTCTCTGTCTCTCTCAGTCTCTCTCTCTAGTGTACTTTCATTACGTTTTTTACCAGCATATATCGCAAAACACTCACGAGTGGAGATCTCCCTCATTCTTGTTTCGTGACTAAGCTATTGAACACAGCTATATAGTGATATCGTAGTTACAAATGACCAATCAGAACATGTCAGGCCTATCTTAATGAATACCAGTACTCACATTACAATAGAGATTCCACTGAAAAACCAAGGTTTTGTTCTAGCACACTGGAACACCACCAAATGGCAGGCAACAACTCTGTGGAAATTAATAGCTAATAGAAAATGCTTTATTTTTACAAGTGTTATACCAAACATTCATCACAAAAATGAGCATTGTAAACATTGGAAGTTTTCTTCTGATCTGAGATCATGATACTTTGAAACAAAAACATTATACACATCAGTGAAAATCTTCCAGACATTATAACAGTCAGTGAAACAACAGGGCCTCAACTTACAGTGTTCATGTCTTTGGTCAGTAAGAGGTTGGAGAGGGTGAGGTCACGATGAAGGATTCCATGGGTGTGAAGATACAGCATCCCTTCCACGATCTGCCTCATCACCTTGCGAGCTTCCTTTTCCGCCAGCACGCGGTTCTGGGTACGCAGGTAGCGTTGAAATTCCCCGCTATGGGCGATCTCCAACACCAGGTACACATAGTTTGAATCTTCAAAGTAGTTGTACAGCTGAAAAAGAGAGACCGACACAGCTGTCAACAGAGCTTTCTGAATGTGCCATATATGAATCACTGAATGACACCACTATTCTCACTTACATCATTGAGCAATGTAGGCAAACTATCTATCTCTTTTCATTAATGCTATAAAAAAAATATATTTAGTTCAGTATTTTAAATCTTACATCAGACTGCACACAAAAAAATGCAAAAAGGTCTATCTCTGAATGCACTAAACAAAAACCATGAAATCTTTCAACATTGGACACTTGCTGAAAGTGGAATGATATGCTCTCATTCAAACAAAGTATCAGCTGATCATTAAAAATATTCTGTCAATTGCAAGATTAATTACAGCCATGTATTATGATCTGCAAACGATACTGTTGTCAACATCACCCTCACTATTACATCATTACAAGTATTATAATTACTAATAGTAATAACGTGAACTCTTTAACTACTTATGTGGCTTGATTTATCATTTTTTAATTTTATGAAACTATATTTTCATGACAATAAAAATCTAAGGAAATGGAAAACTATCATCAATTATGCCTGACATTCGACACATACAAAAATATGAAACACTAAGACTCAAGAATAAATTGATGATAGTGGGGGAAAATGAGAGGAAGCACTTCTATGTGTAATCGGGAACATGTTATCTTATCCGTTCAAAATAGCATATATATGTCACATTCCACAATGAAATGAGTCGCATTGCACCAGACCCACTTTTCTGCTAGGAGTGATTTTAGGGAGGTGGTGGTCAGGTTATCAACTTTGAGATTTTGATTGATTATAAAACTATAATAAGTTTCTTCTAGTCTACCTTGTACTGAAGTATTAACTTATCAAAGTGTAATTTTGTTTCCTTTTGCTTTAAAAACAAGTTTTAAAACACCCAATCCCTCATCCTGACCACCTGTTATGATGCAAAATTCATCAATTTCTCATTGTGACACTTCCTGGAGTCTAGCATTAATTGTCCGATTTTCAATTTGTGGGGTTGGGGTTTTTTTAATTGTTGTTATTGAATAGCTTTTTTCTTTTCATTACAGACTGATAGCATGCTAACCGTTAAAAATTGACCTCCAATGCAATGTGACTCATTATGTGGTAGAGGGTCACATATGATATATATAATGCCTCTTTCACTTTTATATATCTAATCCAAGTAAGAAAAACTATTAATACACAGCCAGCATACAACTCCGAACGGTTCACTGCAGTTGACAAAGTTATAACATGACTGAATAAAAAACAAACTTCTGGATCAGTGTTCAAAATCAAAATACCTCTAAAATGGATGGATGCTTCAGTCGGGAATGAATTTCCACTTCTTTCTTCACTCTTGCAACCATCCCAGCAGCTTTCATCAACTTCTTGTCAATCTGCAATGCATAAAACAGAAGTAATGCGTTTCAAGTTCCACTTAATATATCTTTTTAAAAAGTTGGACCTACTACAAGCAGTACTAACTACTATAGTATATATTGACATTATTGTACATGTATCATATGCCCTAACTAAAGTACTTCCTCCTGTGATCTCTAAACAAATATTACATCAAACTCAAAGCCAAACCACAACACGCATTAAAATAACGAAAATTCACAAAAAATACAGATTAAGATTATGATAACACTCAAAATAAAATCAACTCATTTTTTATCAAGTAATAGTAAAATCAAGTAATAAATTCCAAATATTTCATCAAACTTAAAAACTTGGTGTGACCCTTTATCTTTAGAACCTTTCTCTGCACCAATCACTGAATCAAGAAATTTGCAAAGTGAGCAAGAAGAAGAATAGTGCAAATGTGCATGAAATCATGTTATCTTTTTAGTCTGATCACTTTAGTCAATAATACTGCTGTGTCAAAAGCAAATTCATTTTTAATTTGACAAAAAGTATTACAAGTATATCTCACCATTTTGATTGCCACCTCCTGACCAGTTTTGTTTGACCTTGCCCTATACACACAGGCAAAGCCACCTTTGCCCAGAAGATTCAGGACCTGGTAATCCTGTTGGACAACAACAAAAAATTAATGTGCAATGTATTGACCACAAACTTGACAAAGTGACAAACTTCAATTCTATAACTTAACTAAGTATAAATTTCCTTCTCAGATTAGGTAAATCTAGAGTCACACTCACATCCTATAGTATAAGTATTGTCTTTAATCATGTGACGAACGCTATAGCCAAATGGTTAATTAAGACTGTTCAACTTCAATCTCATGGGCTCATGAAGCCTTGAGTTCAAATCTCGGTGGAGTCTGGTGTATTAATTAAGGGTGGAGATGTTTACAATCTCCCAGGTCAACTTGAAGTGCAGACCTGCCAATGCCTTAATTCCCTTCATGTTAATCTGTTATACGTGTTTTGTACATGTATATGCAGAAGATCAAATATGCATGTTAAAGATCCTGTAATTCATGTCAGCATTCAGTGGGTTAAGGAAACACAAACTTGTAACCAGCATACATCACTGAAGTAGGAATGCAAAGCTGCTACCTTCATGGTGGGCAAAAATGCTCGCATGTGCAAAATCTCACCATTGGTGAACCTCAGAGCTCTAGCCCAGGAACAAAAAAAAAACTA
>JAUZNI010321879.1:1030-16145 GCA_034780235.1 Concholepas concholepas | reverse complement strand
AAATACAGACCGCAGCCAAAAAAAATCTGCACGTTGTATAAATGCACAATTGGGGGGGAGGGGGGTTGCTTTGTTCTGTTTCTATGTACATAGCAGATTCATTTTTACAAATACTGACAACAAAAATATGTACAAGCAGGCAGAAAAATTTTGCTGAAAGCAAAAAGGTTGACAGCTCTGATATTACAATCTGCATCAGTTTTCTAATGCAGAAATACTTTAAATACCTAGGTTCCATCATCTGTGAAGAGGGATCAAAAACAGGTGATTTCAAGAGCTGCATAGACATCATCAGCTATGGTAAAGCTGAGAACAGTCTGAACAGAGAAAAGCATCAGTGTGAAGACAAAGCAAAAATTACTGCACGCACTGGTTCTTTTCACCTTTCTGTATGTGAGTCCTAGACTTCAACAGCAGAAATAGAGAGAAGAATCCAAGCAGAGCTGTAGGACAATTCTTGGCATCTCCTTCTGGACCTTGTGACAAATTAATGAGGAAGAGTGCAACATTGTCAGACAGACCACAGCGCGCTATGACCTCTTAACAATAGTCATGAAGAGAAAACTGAAGTGGTATGGTCATGTCACAAGATCAGACAGCCTTTCAAAGATTATCTTGCAAGACACTGTCCAGGGAGGTAGAAGAAAAAGCAGCCAGACAAAAAAAATGGGTGGGCAGCATCACTGATCCGATATATTATTGCCACAAATGGAGAAAGCTGGTGTTCTTATCAGTGCAGCATCCCCATGACCGCTGTCAGTTAAGGGACTAGTGCAGTGTAAAAAAAGGAACTCTAGAGAATGACTTATACTTTAATATTGTTGCACTTGTTTTTTTAAAAACTAGTATCTGGGAAGTCAAGTCAAGTCAAGTCAAGTCAAAAACACTTTAATCATCCCATGAAGGGCAATTACAATGAAAAGCATATGCCTGATACATACAAACCTGTTTTCTAACCAAAATTCAAAACATCTTAGAACCTGATAGACATAGGCGTAAGTAAGATCATGAACTTACTTCTGTATGCAACATTGCCGCTGACAAATTTTCCACAATACTGGCACTTGTGAGCATCTTTGCGACTGCGAACACTGCCAAACAGAGACTGCTCTGCCGGCTTCCCTTCACTGTTCTCCGCGGTCATGGCTTCTCCTCCCAGTGACTTTCCTATGTCCTCTGCAAGAAAACTGCATGTGTTCCCAAACAATCATCACAAGTGGGACAATACAATTGATTCCACTGACACAATAAAGGTGAGTGTAAATTTCTACACAGGGAGTTACTCCTTACATATATAGGATAAGTTCCCTATAGCTGACAATTAAAGTTGTTTTACTGATTGAAGGGAATTATTTTTTCTACAACTATGATCTATACAAGGAATACTGTTGGAAATCTGTTGAAATTATATGAATCAAGCTGGTACCCAAATGGTTCAGGATTTTGCATTCACTGCCGTTTTTTTCTTTGTATATTGACCAATCACAAAACCTGTTGCATGTCTATAGGTCCATGAGATTTTAGAATGGTCAGAGGAAGTATGTAGCACATAATTTTGCTTTTTTATTCATTACAAAACAACCTATGATGCAAATAGCAACTAAGTGTAAATGGTAATAAAGGTTACAGTAAGCCAAGTGTGATACTGGACAAATATTTTCATAAAAGCAGGCATGAAAATTAATTCATCAAAAAAGATTTTTAGGTGACACAGCAGTCACCTATAACTGCTTTAGCTCTGAACACCATCTGACGTTATAGAATTAAAGCAAAAAGTCTATGTCCTATCTCCTTTTCTTTTTTTGTTTCCTTCTGGTTTTTATACTTCCTAAACAATTTTTTTTTTAAAAGCCACTAAAGATAATTATTGCACAACAAGAACAATCCTAACAAAGAGCAGATAATTTTCATTAATTTTCTCCTTAGACCTATTCTTACTGATCAAACTCCAGTTACCTACATCCCAGCAGAGAGAACATCATTATGAAAGCTTTTTAAAGACTTGTCATGTGATGGACACAGTAACGGTTGAATGAAAAATCACATCTAAAATAATCATGGCCATAAATGGACAAAATGAGGGCCAACAGAAAGCAGTGTTACACGCATCATTCATTTCCTCACCTATTATGTCTTCCACAGCTTTCACCACCTTTGTGGACTTCTCTCCAGTGGCAGTAAAGTGGGGGTTTTCATCACTGTCGCAGTCACTGGCTGGTGAATCCCCACTCCCCTGCTGTCTCTTCAGCGTCTCACTGGACCCTTCTTGATGCCTCGACACTGCACACATCCAAGTTGTAGTGCATCAAACTTACTTCTTCCCCCAATAAATTTAGAAAACTAAGAAACAAGTCATCCTGAATAATGGAAAGATTTTCTAGTACCCAGTGTAAGTAATTAAAACATATTTTACAGAAAATTACACTTTCAGTTCTTTAGATGGACTTATCTACAATGGCAGAAACACAGACATTTTTTCACATGGATCTAATAACTTTCAAAAAAAGGACAAAACTAGAAGAGCTACCACTTCAAAAACATTTCTTTATATTCATTGATTCAAAAAGTGCAAGGTCGTTTGAAAGAAAAAAAACAAAACTTATTATGAAGGTAACATTTTCCCTGAGACAAACTGAAAGGATAGTGTGAGTTCTTCTTTCCCTTCTCTACCGCCTTCATCATTGTGAAGATTCTGAGTTATCTTCTTTTCTCTCTTCATTTGCCAGCATACCCACCAACTGAGGGGACAGGCTGAGTGAGGTGAGGAAAGGAAACAAGGAAAACAGAAAAGAAAGGAAAGCCATGCTAAATTCATTTGTAACTGAAAGACTGCATTTCCAGCACAAGAAAATTCTTATACTGCTGATGATATCCCTCAGCAACTACTAAAAAGCTTTCAATTCTGCATACTTCTTTCACAGAGGAATCATAAAGTAAAGACAATAAAATTCTTCTAAACACTTGCAAGTGTGAGAAAAAAAATCAGGTAGGCTCTACAAACCATGCAAAAGCATCCTTCTTTTTTTTCATTCCTCGGCTAGAGCTCTGAGGTTCACCAATGGTGAAATTTTTGCATATGTGACTGTTTTTTTCCCCACCATTTAGGTAGCCACATTCCAACTGTGTGCATGCGTTTATTGGGGAGGGGTTTGTCATCCATTCCTACTGGCACACAATGGCCTACTCTTCCGAAAGGTGGAACGGGTTTTTAACGTGTGCACAAGATGTTCTGCGTGCGTTCGCACACCGGGCCTCGGTTTATAGTCTCATCCGAAAGACTTTGACATTCAGTTCGATTTTTTCATCAAACAGGGAAGAATGGGTGAAGCTGGGAATTGAACACAGAACCTCACAATTTACTTGTTGTCAGGCAAATGTCTTAACATTCCTGCTACCCTCCTTCTTAAATACCTTCACTGTATTGTATCTGGAAAATATTGTGCTCAAGAGCAAATACACTTTACCTATCAACAGTACTACAACTGAAGACAACTGTCACACAGCATAGAGACCATTCAACCCATCAGCAATACTTCTTTTTTTAAATGACAGCTTTTTCTTTATAAATTTTATTTTATTTCATTCCTTAGCTAGAGCTTTAAGGCTCACCCATGGTAAAATTTTGCATGTGCAACCGTTTTTGCCCACCATTAAGGTAGCCAGCCGCATTTCAACTTCAGGAATTTACTTTTCAAATTAATCATATACTAGCAAAAAGAGGTGATTGTAAAGTTGATACAGATCAACAGCCGTGTAATGATATTCTCATATTTACTTTGAACCTCTTGTTGAAGGTTAAATTTTAAAAACAGAGAATGTGAGAGAAAACCAGAGAGTGGGAAAAAGAGCAAGAATGAGGGAGATCGATCGATTGATTGATTGATTGACAGCACTGAACTCTTTTTGCCAGTATATAATTCATTTGAAAAGAAAATCCCCCAGGTCGAAATGCAGCTACCTTAATGGTGGGCAAAAAAACAGTCATGTACGCAAAATATTACCACTGGGGAGAAAGAAGGGGAGGGGGGTGGTTAAGAGAAAGAGAAAGAGGTGGATGCGCCTTGAAGAAATGTTCAGTGCTGTCAGCACAAATCTGGGCTTCACCTAGCTGGAAGCCCAATGGCTATGACAGTCCTGCTATTTCCCATTCTCCCTCCACATACAGATTATCACCTTTACTTTATATGACAAACGTCTGAAACTTACTGATTTCTGAAGCTGAAATAGCACTTGTGTCCAGCCTTGGAACCTGAACAAAAAAACACATTTATTATTGTTACTATAGTTACAGTCATGTCACTATCATTGGGCACAACGGTTAGCACCAAACTCGGGGATGCCAACAGGTGAAACAGGTGAGATAGTTACAATACTCTACTTTTATGTTCTACAACACCGGCTACAGCTCTGAGGTTCACCAATGGTGAGATTTTGGGTATGCAACTGCTTTTACCCACCATTAAGATAGCAACATACCAACTTCCAGATTTACAAATGTTTAAAATTTATTGACTCCATTCCACTTCACTCCACTACACTCCACCCCCACTACATTGCTACCATTAACAGACTATAAATCACAGATCTTTTCTTGAAATGGAACACTGCAGTCAGTGATATCAGCCACTGAAATCTGCAATCTACATACCCTCAGATCTGGAACACAATTCTGGAGAAAAAAACCCAAAAAACCCTTTTATCACACAACTGTATATTGAAGACATGAATCTGAGCTGAAGCGTTTGATTGGTTCCTGAATGTAAAAGATAGCTCATTGGTTTCTCATGATCCCATAACTGTTTCCAAGATGGCATACATTACCTTCATCAATTGAATTGATGTCCCTGTTTCCAAACATTTTGGCAAAAAAAAGTTTTACTTAAAAAAATCATGACAAAGACCAAAAATATATCTGAAGAAATTTTAGAACTAGCTACCCATACATAGAGTAAGAGACAGAGGATCAGGTAACTGGATTAACAAAAGAAAGCTTTAAGCTATGACCAACTTAGCTCCACTGTGATTCATGTATCAGTGTGGCTTATCTAACAATGTAGCTTATGAGTTACTTTTTTCCCAATCACTCAAAAGTGCAGGATGCAGCTTACACTAAAAAGTGGCTTGCAGTTTATTAATCTTGGAGGGGGTTTTTTTGTTCCTCGGCTAGAGCTCTGGGGTTCACCAATGGTGAGATTTTTGCGTATGCAACCGGTTTTTTTCACCATTTAGACAGCTGCATTCCAACTTCCAGGATGGTACCTAAACAAGACACCTGTGCGCATTTGTTTTTTTTTTAATTTGTCATCTGTTCCTACCGGCAAGAAACAACCTACTCTTCCGAAAGGCGGAATGGGTTTTTAACATGTGCGCAAGAAGTTCTGCATACGTGTGTGTGTTCGCACACAGGGCCTTGGTTTATAGTCTCATTCGAAGGACTTTGACGATAAGATTTTTTTTGTCAAACTGGGAAGAAAGGCTGGGAATTAGACCCAGAACCTCAAAGTTTACTTAATAGGCAGGTGAATGTCTTAACCATCCTGCCACCTTCCTTCTTAATCATGGAATATAAAAAAATATATATATCATCATACCTTATCTGTGTAGTAGGAGCGCATTTTGTCCACCCGTTCCTGGATGACAGGATTGCGATGCAGCACTGGGGCAGTGGACATGGCCTCCTTCATGCAACACGCGATGACATGCTTCACAACGTCCAGCGTCATGCCAGACCAGAAGTACTGACGCCGCAGTCTGGCCTGGCTGTCCTGCTGGCTGAGGTGAGCGCCATTCTCTGCAGAACACAAAACCCAGGATCATTCATCACATGAAATAGTAGGTTCATCTATTTCCACTACGAAAAAAGGGCCAGCTGTAAAAAGTTATCAAAATGTTGAGATTATATAATGTGAAATGGAAGGTTTCAATCCAAACTATTATTTGATGAGTTTTAGACCTTTTTTTTTTAGTATTTACTTTTTTTTGTTTTGTATTTTACAACTCAGCAGCTAGGGTTTTTTCCAGGATATTCTAAAATGATTAGAAATAAATTTTGATTGACAATGTTATAACTGCTTTTTCTCTGGGTTGGGGTTTCTTTTTTTAATTTGAAAAAGATGCATGACATGTAACGAGCATAAATTCTTCAGTAAACTAAAGAATTGTACATTTTATGAGACATGGATGTAAATGGATCAGTATCTAAATCTGCAAAGAAAGAAATCACTTCCACTCATGTAAATTTGCTCAAAGGGACTTCACTGCACAGGTATCAGTTTAACCTATTTTCTGCCAAATGACAAACCTGTTCAAGAACATATCTAAAAAAGATGAAATTTTGGATCTACTCAATGCAGTACATGGATTTTAAAATACTGAAGTTCCTAAACTAAATCGTCCACATGCATTTTCCGTTCTTTGCACATTAGCATTTTTCGTCATGACCTGTATGACATTCACCATGCATACAGACTATGATCCAGAGTGGGACTGTACCCTTATTGACCATTTTCAAAGTAACACAACACTAACCCATGTGAGCCTCCTGTATAGCTGTGTGCTTCAAACTGTCAGAGAAGAGCACTTGCAGGGGTTCAGTCATGGCCGGGGTCTGGTAGTGCAATGATCCCTTGATAATCCTGAAGGACTTGGAGCGCTCTTGGATGCGCTGTTGTTGACAGGGGGTAGTAGATGGTGGAAAGGTGTTGTCTGTCAGGAACTGGATCAGGTCTTCATAGCTGCTCTCTTCATCATCATCCTGCACATAAAGACTTTCTAGAATTAGAGAATAAAATAATATTTACAACAAAAACTATTTGGCCTAAATGCTCTAAATGTATTGTGTACCACTTACAGTCATAGCAGATAATTCTGTCATGAATGAAGACAATCTCAACATAATATTTCAAAGCTTAACAGCATCTGTAGTCTTGACAAATTGCTTACATCAGTAACTGACAAAGCTTTTGGTATGGGCCTTTATTGACATGTGATGCAATATAAAGAGAATATTTCACGCACAAAACTACCTTCTTGGGAGAAGTGAAAATTTTATGACTTCTACTTTCCTATGCAGAATGACAGAAAAAACTACACAGCATTTCTTCACTGATTTTGTTCACAGAAGTCATACCTTAACTCTGGTCCATTTGGATCACTTCTGCACAGAATAGGTCATTTCTCAACATCTTTTATGGTACATTATATGTCTGCTAACAGTCCACACATACAGAATGTTACAAGAATGTCTGTATCAGTAATAAGGGTCTATACAGAATCAGCATGTACTCAGCATAAGCTTAAACATAATGACTGCAAAGGCTGAAATAAAGTTGCATATTTGATTCTCTTCTAGCAGTTCAGGCACTTGCCTCAGTATGACCATACCCACCTCTGACATATGCGGCTCATCCTCCTTCCTTCCCTGCACTGTCAGACAGGCCGACTTGCTGGGGATGTGCACATACAGCAGATTGCCCAGGGGGTTGTGGTGAGTGCACTCAGGACAGCAGTGGATGAAGGCATCCAGGTCCAGACTCATTCCATTCCAGAAAACATTCAGGTCTGACAGGTATTTCAGCACAGTACTTCTGCCATGATGCATCTCTGCAAATACAGAAATCCATTCAATCTATGCTTAATCCGCATGACACTCTACAACTCAAGCACTACATAATTTTTCACATAAACCATGATACACACAATCCCCAAAATCAGAATGCAGCTACCTTGATGGTGGGAAAAAACAAAAACCGTCACATACGCAGAATCTCACCATTGGCGAACCTCGGAATTCTAGCCAAGAAAAGACAACAGAAGAAGAAAAAACAACAAAAGAACTCCACGATACCATACCAACAAATAAATATCATACCTTCATGAGCATGGGCTTTCCGCAACACATGACAACTCAATCACTGTGCATAATTTTGCAAGTAAACCATGATACAATACAAACAACTATCATAGCTCCACGAGCATGAGCTTTTATCAAAACATGACACCTTAATCACTGTGTATAGTTTTTCACATAAACCATGATACAATACCAACAAACAACTATTATACCTCCACGAGCATGGGCTTTCCTCAGCAGACTGAAACGAGTTTTCTCACTGGTGACGATGAGACGACCTGCTGACTTTCCCACACTGCTGTACAGCTTTCCGTCCTTGAGGTAAAACATGGAGCACAGGCGACTAATGGTTTGCCTGGTGTCACTCGACATACCTGGGGGGAAGGCTTCGTGTTCTAAATACTGCTTGACAATGTAGTAAAAGGTATCCAAGGGAAGCTGCAACATTAGAACTGAAGGTATAATGACAATGATAACAATAATGATGATAATGACGGAAACAACAACGATGATGACAATGGCCATGGTGGTGATGGCAGTGATGATAATGATGATAACAAGTACAATGATGATGGTGATGATGATTATAATATGAAACAAACCAAAAGACTACCTGATTCTGCCAAGGCAACTTGAAATATCAGAAAAAAACCCTCTTTCCAGCAGAAAATAAAGTCAATTTTATCAGCCATCAACTTACCTAAAAAGGAATAAAGGAATAAAAGTGCATTCTAGTTGTTTCTGAATATGACTTCTTACTGAAAAATTTTGGCAGGTACTCAATTTTCCGTTAAAAGTCTTCTATATAAGGGCGATTAGTAATTGAACCATGGCAAGTGACAGTAATAGTCGGCCTTGAGTGGGAATGCACCTTTCTGACACTGCAGAAAATGCTCTATATATTATAAACTATCTATCATCATCATAATCATAATCACATCATAACTATAACCATAAACAAAATTTAGCAAACCTGATTTTATCAGTATGGAAGCTCTAAGCATTCATAATCACAATAGAATTAAAACAGTATGACTTTCCATGCAAACACCGATACTGAAAGAAAACCCAAATAAACAACAAAACCTTAAAAAACAAACAAAATGTTATTAAAAGAAGAGTAAGACTAAATGGAAGTGAAGGAACAGATCCATAACAAATGACAATCTTGGCCATAGAAAGCTCACGACAGCAAAATGGGGGAAAGAACACTGCACGATTAATTAAAAGTTTGAATGATATTGAAATTTGTTTTTAAATAGAAATTTATGTACAAGAGAAGACTGAAACTGAATAGCAAAAAAATCCTCAGGGGGTTATACCCAGTAATACACAACAACCATATAATATATATTCTTTCAACCACACTAAGAAGGAAGGTGGTAACCACACAGTAACAATTACAACATTACAGATACAAAATCACTGTTGGCTAAATCTTAAATTTGGAACCAACTTCAAAAAATGGAAAAAAATGAACCACTTCAAAAGTGACAAAACTACACACTTCTTTTAGGCTTTACTCTCTATCAAAATTTTTCAAACTTAGATCTACCAGACCAAGCTACAGATACTATATACATCAACAGACCTACTTAGTTACCCTGAATCACTAAAGCATACCATGACATTTAAATGCTAACTGAATAATTACAAAACTTCATGTAAACGCTATTTTCTGACTTGTCTACATAAAACCAAAATACGTAAATTCAACATTCAGAAAAATGTCACCACCCAGACTCACCTGCTGCATATTCTTAATAAGACTGGACTGCAGCCCCATCAGTGTCTTCTTCCTTTCCAAATTTATCTTGAATAGATCTGATGATCCACCGACATTACTGAGCACCATTTTTAGAGGTCTGCCTCTCTTCCTCTTTACTGGCACTGGACTCTTTTTGTCTACAGCTTTGATGTTTGGTGTGTATGATGCATCTGAAAATGAAATGATTTATCAATTCTTTTGGTATTCCATGACCTTTTCCACACAAAACAAATCAAAGAAAAACATGCATGGAAATATCCACTACCAGAAAGAAGTGTAATGAAATATAATAATACTTAAAACTGTTTGTGAGTGGAATATTGAACCAAGCTCAGCTGAAAGTAGCCAAAAGGAAACCAAAATTGTTCTCAACATGTACATCCCACACTGCAGATGTCTACATATATATTGCTATCCCCTTTCCATACATGCACATGACCACACATGTGCACGCGTGCACACACAGAGACATACATACACACATGCATGCATCCACACATACACACATACAACATCCACAGTGATTTTTTACAACACAAAGTAATGAAAACATTGTAGACCAAACAGGAATAAAAGCAAGAACAGATTTAAAATATACTCAAAAGTGGTAAAAAAAAGATATTCCAACACATATAAACAAAGTTCCAAAAAGTAAAACACAAGATACATCACTGAAGATTTAAAAAGTTACTTTGGCAGACCTTGCAAGGGGTTGTTTATTTTTCTCTGGACTGAAATGGAAAATATTCTGTTAACATGAAGGTACTACACCAAGAACACAAAATGTCTTGCCCAATTCAAAGCTGAAAATTATTAATTCTGTCACACATAACATAAATTTACAAAGGAACTGAACAAAATGCTGGATACATACAACCTTTCTCCAGTGAGTGCCCCAAATCTGAACACATTTATTCATAGATTGCTTATATACCAAACAAGCAAACAAACAAAACTCCAAAGAAGCGGTATCACAACCTCTTTTGACACTCCCTAAAGAGCCAAAATTCATGTCAGGTCTAGCAATAATATATATGTTATTCTAACTAAAGAGCTGATACAAAAGAATTTTACACAGATTTCAAAGTGACACTGCTATGGTTATTCTAAGATTTAAAAAATAAAATTCAAACAAAGCTGTACTCTGGATTTACTGTTTGAGCTCTGGTCCTGAAAAAAAATCAAGCTTTTATTTCACAAGATGACTGCAAAATTCCTTTGAATTCACATCCATCAAAAGCACCAAAGACATCATCATACAATTCGTATTTGACAAATTTAAATTCAAACCGACTGTAATTTTTTCCTTTAGAAGATTAACTCTGATAGATGATATAAAAGAAACGTACACATATCATTCATCTTTACCTATATCACTGTCGTCTTCAGCTTCAGTCCCATCCTCACTGGGTACATAAACTGCCTCTCCTGTCTCCATGTCTGACACTTCGTCATCACTGAGATTTCTTTTTCTGGAAACTTCTATAACTTCATTCCTACAGGCTCGTAGTCTACCATGTCTCCCATACTTATGCCGCTCCTTGCTCTCTACAGATTTCATTTCCTGATTTTCTTCTTTGGGTCTTTCATCCTCATCAATGGTATCTGCCTCTACAGATTCTTCCATACTGGGTGGCTGAGGGAGGGTAACTGGGAAAGAAGGGTTGTCAGAGTGGATTCCATAGGCTGCAGTGACCATGTCTACCGTCTGTTTCTCCTGGTCCTCTGTCAGCTGAACTTCAGTGTGTCCTGAACTGCCAGCATTGTACACCTGGCTCAGCTGGTCTGGAACAGACGCTTCTCTGAAACAAGTTACGGTAGTGTCTTGTTAGACGTTTATACAGTACTAGGGTCTATCTAAAACAACCCCTATCATTAAAAATAAATATTTTCCAGCACCCATGTGCTCAGTCTCCAATGTCAAACCAGCAGAAGAGTGCTGAAAAACAATCCCTGCCAAATATACCATTGAAATAAAAACAACAGCTACAACAAACCACAAAATGCCAATAATAAAATCTTCAAATACTTCACTGAACTCTGGAGAATCACACTGTATTCTCTAACGGCTTATCCATCTCCAGGTTTAATTCTAACTGAAACATAAAATACATCCAAACAAAACAAAAAGGCCAGTTATAATTCATACCATGCTAGCAATGCTAACTGCTCACTACGTCATCTCTTCACTGAAAATCAAGAGTGGCCTGCCTGTTGTACTTACTTCACATTCTTAAGACGGTATACTCAGCAAAAAAACACGACAGATGACAGTTTGGTTATACGTTTATTCCTTGCCAGCTCTTTGTGATTTGATACCTTTATATCATATGTTGGACTAAACACTCTGAATATTGAGTATTATTCCTTTACATCAGTTGTTTGAAAAGTACTACATGAGCTGTGTGACACTGTGTCGTTGCTGACCTGCCATGCACCAGGTAGTAAGGGGAGTAGACGGCCTCAGGGGGAAGAGTGATCCGCAGAGGAACCATGAAGGCCTCCAGACAGTGAAACCAGAAGTCAGGGTACTGGCTGATGAAGCGAACTAAGCTTTTCTCTACGTGATTCCACCTCTCATCTGCACACATGTCCAGACAAAAGTTACTAATATACATATGTAAAACACACACATTTGTATGCATAAATTGACAATGAATGTGCATAAAAGCATACAATCAAAATACAGATACATAACAGGTTCATAAGACCTATATATAATAATACCCTATTGAAAGTAAATTTTTGCTTGCTAAAAAGCCTCCAAGATAGCACAAACAGGTAGTGAAAGTGGCTGTAACATACTTTGCATCTAACAATCAATCAGCAGAACAGCTGTTCATTTTTTTCCTAAAGACTATCTACTCTCTTTATCACTGTAGGTGCATGTCTCTCGTAAGTGTTATGGAATTATATCAATAATTGCTACCTGAAAATGCCACAGATGGTTCTTTTTCGTTCCTTGGCTAGAGCTCCGAAGTTCACTATTAGTGAGATTCTGCATATGCGACGATTTACTCACCCCTAAGGTAGCCGCATTCCAACTTCGGGGGTGATGTCTAAACACGACACCAGCGTGCATGTGGTTTTGTCAATTTTGTCATTCATTCCCACTGGCATGCAATGGCCTACTCTTCCAAAAGACGGAATGGGTTTTTCATGCGCACAAGATGTTCTACTTGCTTTTGCACACAAGACCTCAGTTTATAGTCTCACCCGAAGGACTTTTGGCAGAGTGGAGTCAGTACTGGTGTTAACTTGAGGAGAAAAATCCCCTCTAACAGGCGTCTTGGTGGTGGCTCAAACCCAGGCTGCCAGATTATGAGCTCAACACTCTAACCACCAGACTATCCCACCCCCCTACCATAAATATGGTATCTGCTGAGACAAAGAGCTTACAGTTACCAGGAGTGAGGAGGAAGACACTTCTGGCATTGTCCAAAAACATTTATATAAAAAAAAAATTAAAACTTGTCAAAGATAGGAAAATATCTGATAGGGAATAAGCAAGATGTAAAAGATGCGAAAGACAGAATCAAAGATCACACAATAAATCATGAATAGTAAATTTTAAAATATATATATAATTTTTTTTTTTTTAAGTACAAGAAGTGAACAATGATACCTAATGGGTTGACATGAGGAAACAGCAAAGAAGGAGAAATGCCAGCCTGCAGCAAGTCTTGCAGGTTGATGAACAGATCCTTGTTTCTGGTCACTTGGTTTTGCAGCAGCAACAGTTTCTCCACAGTCCCATATCTGTTTAAAATCAGAATCTAAAGGTTCTTATTTTGGGATTTCAACATTTCAAAGATTGCAAATACTAAGCAATAATGTAGTGTGATCCTTTCTTTCTCATTGAATTACGACAGTGAGGGCTATATTCATATGATATTGAAATAAGATTAATAACGAATATCCAGTTTCAAAGACAGAAAAACAATTCAGTTCAAATTGCTGATAATGAAAAGTAAATCAAATTTTAAAAAATCAGAAGAAAAAAAGATAATGACAAATATTAAGGCATCAAATTTCCATCTGAAGGGCTTGTGGGGTCTTGATGATGTCTGATGGACTAGCCAAAAAAGATCTTTTCTGATCCCTTAAATCTTTTCACTCTCTTATCACTCGTGTCAGGGCACAAACAGATGTCATACTGCTTTTGTCAATGTGCAGATCCTATATGATACCGTACAGACCCCACAACCCCTGTTAGCATTTGGTATATTACAAACTCCACCTTACAAAAAGTAAGGTATGGTTACCACAAGCTTAGTATAGAACATTGTAAAGCTTGCCTGAGAAAGAGCACAGAATAGTTTGCTTCATCAAATTAAAATGTAAAACAAAAAAGTTGTTTTTCTTAAATTTGTATAAAGTTATAGTGTAGAGACATTGAATCAAAGAAAGAACACAAACATGTACACACAATTAAGCTCTCTGACTAACATGTATTAATAGAAATTTAGACCTGTTTAAAATTGCTGTTGGTTTCATAGCTGAGTGAAGAATGAGGCATAACAGTTGTACTGCTAAAAGTGGCTTGGCCTTTATGGTTTTGAATGCTTAATTAAATGTTGCAATGAAAAGAAAAAAAAGAAGTTATATCTATCAAATCCAATGATACACTGGCATATATAGATATGAGAGACTTGCCATATTCATCGCACATCAAAAGCATATTTAATATCTTCTCTATCAATAATAAATTATTTGTACATGTATGGACATCACCTGCAGAAGAGGTTTAGAAAGAAATTGGTAAGAGTAGCTGATGACAAAACTTCCATGGTCACCGCTTCTGGAAACTGTGAGTATGAGTCCAGGGCCACTGCTACATACACCTGCTTCTTCCCTGCTTGGTAAGGCCCAAAGATCTGCATCTCCACCTGAAAGCAAAACACCTAACCCTAAGGTATACATAAAATATAGTACCAACATGTTTCAAGATCATACACGGTAAGCTGTAACTCTTTTAAGTTTGAACTAAAGTAAGTATATTATCAACACACACACACACACACACACACACACACACACACACGCAGCCTGAGTTTGAGTCCAGGTTCGAGTCACCACCGAGATGCCCATTCAAGGGGATTTTTCCCCTGGAGTTATCATCAGTGCCAACTCCAACCCCTGAAAGTCCTTCGCATAAGACTATAAACCAAGGTCCTGTGTGCGAACACACACAAAACATCTTGCACATGCACGTTAAAACCCATTCCATCTTTTGGAAGAGTAGGCCATTATGTGCCACTGGGAACAGATGACAAAATTTACAAAACCGCATGCACATGGCCCATGGGGACTGGATGTAAAAAGACCACGCAAGTGTTTATTCCATTATCCTCAAAATAAACAGAAATCAAAGAAAAAGAAAGAAAAAGAAAAACGCACACATTAAAACAAAACAGTATTTATGAATAAAAAAAAAAGTATCATTTATTAGATACGCAACTTAGTACACCATGCTTGCCTCTTGGGGGGCGGCG
>JAUZNI010320769.1:0-11240 GCA_034780235.1 Concholepas concholepas | reverse complement strand
AAGAAGAAGAAGAAGACTTACCTTTATGTGGGAGGGATTTTAACAATTTAATTTTTTAATATTTTTACCACTTAGTCACGGCAGGGATTAACATTTTTTTAAATATTTTATTTATACCACTTAAAGTCACGGCAAATTTCTCTGCATGAAATTTGGGCTGCTCTCCTCAGGGAGAGCACATCGTCACAAGAGCAGCGCCACCCATTATTTTTCTTTCTTTTCCTGTCTGCAACTATATTTGATTCCCCATCAGAGTGGCTTTTATCTACAGAATTTTGCCAGGGACAACTCCCTTGTTGCCGTGGGTTCTTTTACGTGTGCCAAATAATTATGTGTAACAACACGGGACCTGGGTTTATCGTCTCATCCAAAAGACTAGCACCCAGACCACCACTCATGGCCTGGTGTTACCAGATGTTGCCCTCATGACTACAACAAAAATCTTGTCAAACTTGGCAAAATCTTATATCATTGGGACTGTTAAGGATACTGCTAGAAATATTTTGGGATAGGCAGGTGCAGTTATTGGGAATTGTTCATACCATTCAGCACATTGAGTTGCCAATAATGCAATATTTTGTGCTTGATAAGAGTGAGTCATTGTTGTTATTATTGTTGACAGCTTGCAAATTTGTGCTGTTGTGTACTCTCGGATGAGTTTTTGATAAAGGTGTGAAACTGATGCTTGGTTGTGTGTGTTGTTGTGATTGACATTATCATGTGTGATTGATTGTTTTTATCTAGGTATACTTTCATTTGTTGGTAGACTATTCCTAATAAATAGTCTTTTAATGCATTTCTTCCTCTCTCTAGTGAGTCTGTGTGGGAGTATGATCAAGACAATTGGAGCACTTATGACTACTTTGTCATTTTTGCACACATTTTAATGGCCCATTTCTATGGTCAGTATCATATTTGCTTGTAATGTGTCTGAAAATGTTTTTTCTATTATACCTCTTTGACCAAAGAAAAACAGCAAGGTTCTCATTAGCGATTCATTTACGTTTTAACTCTATCATTTATCTTGTGTGTGCGTGTGTGTGTGTGATGCATTTCCTTAAATGATATTCCAGCACTGTCATTACCATAGTACTCACCCAGTCTAACCTCACAAGGTTAACACCATGGTCATTCTGTCACATGGATGAGATGGCGAGATGTTTAACTCCAGGGGGAAAATCCTCTAGAACAGGTGCCTCAGTGGTGGCTAAAACCCACATTAGATCATGAGCTCAGCGCTTTAACCACTAGGCTATCCCACCCCCTAGCCATAAAATTCTCTGTGTGTGTACACATACAGATGACCAACTATGCATACATGTTAACAATCCAGTAATTCATGTAAGTGTTTGGAGGTGAAAACATAGATGTACAATGGATCGGTGGTTTAGCAGTAACGCACCCACCTCGAGAGGCCCCAGGATAATATCACTCCTGGATCTGGATTATTTCTCCCCTCCAGTATACCATGAGGTGGTCTTTCAGATGAAACAATAAACCAAGTTCCGTGTGCCACAGTACAGGCAAAAGCCCTCACAATAGAATCTGTAGCAACAATGGAATTGTTCCAGGCACAATTGTGAAAAAGAAAGCCACAAGCTCATGCAGAAATAAAATAAATATGTAGAGACGGGAATTATGGGAGCCCAGGCTACGCTGTATTGATGTGCCCTTCCCACGAAGAGCAACCCAAATTTCAAGCAATATCTGCTGTGACCATAAATGCTTTACAGTATAATACAATTATAAGTATGTACCCAATAATACAATATCGAGCATGTGTAACAGCTTGCCCTCCATACTTGCCTACCCAGGCTTTGCGCCCTAGAGCCTAGAGCGCAACTCCATAGTCTTCCCAGACTGACGGATGCCTGCTTGTCATGTACCCAATAATACAATATTGAGTATATCCAGTAAATTGAGTTATGCACAGATCAAGCAGAGATGAATGGATTTCTCACCAGATGATGTGTAGTAGTGTACATGCTCACCATGCTGGGAAAAATGAACATAAATAACAAACAGTCACACAGCAAACAGCATTTCCAACTCTTCTTTATTCTTTTTAGGTAATCATACAGTCTGAAACCAGAGATTCAAATGCTTTAACTGTGTTCATGAGCATAAGTTTTGTGTAAAAATGTGATGTTACTTTGATTTACATAAGTTCTTGGAAGCTGCATCAAACACAAAGTAAGAATGTGAAATAACTGATGTTACTGTAAACAGCTAAAGAAGAGAGAGAAAGAGAGAAAATCTTTGAACGCTCTGTACTAAGCTATATTATAACAGATGTGGGTACGAAAATGCTTGGATTTCAAATATTCATAAACACATTCACAAAACACACTATATGTATTTGCTGTACATACTCTCTGAAATTACACCAAACTATATTCATACTGACTGCATGATGTACACTGAAGTTGGGACAAAGATTTTCTTAACAAAAGGCAATGATGACTTCAACAAGGAAAATTTGGAATTTAATGGTTAGGAAAATTTAAGTGTAGGCCTTGATTGCCAGCAGGGTAGTTTGGTTGTTTCTTTGGTTTTTTGGTTTGGGGGGGGGGGGGGTATGTAAACAAATTCCTTATGACTCTGAAGCTCGCAGGGGGATAAAAAGAAGTAGACTAAGGAATTCAAAGAGATATGAAACAAATCATAATAATAATCAAATGACAATAACTGAGAAATACAGAAAAAAAAGTCAGACAAATGACAAGTAAATAAATTCAAGGGATTGAAAGAGAATATGACCTAAACAACACAAAAGAATGAAAAGACAATGTGAAGTTAAAATAATATATTGGAGCACTTAATCAAAAATACACATGGGATAAGAGAAAGTTTCAAAGCATATAATGTAAACAAAGGATTAGGACAGAGAATAGATCCAAAGAGATAAAAGAAAAGAATGAAAGTATGACATAAGCAAAGAAATGAACACAAAGGGACAAGGAGGACAATATGAAAAGGGGATGACAGAATACAAATCCAACTAAAGAATGCAAAGGTATGCCTTGAAAGAAAGAAAGAATGTAACGAACAAATGAAATAGCATTTACAACATGGTACACCAGGAAAACGGGGTTACTACCATTATAAACAAAGAACTTTTTAACCTCAAGAGTAATTGTAAAACTGCATTCATACCACAACTGCTAGCATTTGATGCATTTGTATCACAAGCACACTGCTTATGATAGTTTTCATGCAATTATTAGCATGGAACCCATAGGTAAATGCATCCAATAAATAAACAAAACAAAATCTTAAGACTTCAAATATTCAATGCTTTGTAGAAATGAAAACTATACCCAATGATTTCCTAGTTTGCAGTATTTGCCTAGTTTGCAGTATATGATTCATATCAAATCATCATGGTTTCTGTTGTGTTTTGCTGAACACAAAACAAGTGAAACAACTTATTTTTTTCAAGTGCATAATCTTTATGTTTACATTCAAGCTATGACTATACAACCCATAAAATGCAAAAATTGCAGTTTATGATTTATATATAATATATATATATATTATATAATTTTACTTTCTGTTTCTTCATTAAAAAAAAAAACAACAACTATAAAGAGAATGTTTTCAACGGCATCTAAGAAATGCAACACTGAGAACAGTAAGAGTGGAATAAAAGATCTCACAGTAGTATGCGACATCTTCACCCTAAGATCTACTCTCCTGTAAAATCTGTGGCTTTAATATTTCAACAGTGATCATGTAATGTGAGGAAGCATTAACAGTCATCAAGAATATTTTACATATGATGATGTTTAGTGTGTATGTGTCTGTATATTTGTGTGTGTGATTTTGTTGTGCTTGTATGAGTACATCTATGTCATGTGTGAGTGTGCATGCCTGACTAAAATGCACACAAATCTCTAAAAAAAAAAAAAAAAAAAAAATGAACAAGTTGCACAAAACTAAGACTGAAATGGCATATGAAAAAAATTCTAGTGATAATAACAAAATGAATTCTGTTTCAGAAAAGATCTGTGCAAATCTAAAAACTGAAATAAAACGCAAAAATCAACTGTTTCACAAGTGATGAAAGTCGACTATATTCAATCACTCCACAAGGATCCACATGACATGCACTTGTTAATGAGCAGAGAACCACAACTGCCATCGCAATGTGATTTACCACCATTATACACATTTCCCCCAAGCAGAAAGACCACTAATCTGAAGAAACTTACACTGACAGTATAATAAGAGACTTAGGAGATTCATAGTGAAACTTGAGTTAAATATGTAAGAAATTTATAGCTTCAAGCATTCCTTCAAACATGTAAAATGTAAATTCTAACCAATGTTTGCGGTATTTTAAATGTAATAGATGACTGCAAGAGAATTCTGGTCAATTACACCCAATGATATACTGTGCTACCTAAAATGAATCTTGAGCCAGCAAAGCGTTACACAATGTCTGAAGTAACAAAAATTGTATTACTTATCGAGTGCATCACTTGCAGAAACTCAAAATATTTTCAAACTGAAAAAACAAAAAACAAAAAAAACAAACAAAAAAACCCCAACAACTCCTCATCCGTATCACTGTAGTTTTCAGCATGGTCAGAATATTGTTGGCCAAAAATGACAGTTTCTTTTTCAGTCGCTATGAGAATGGGCGGCAGTAGGTTTGGGTCTGAAGGAGGGCCATCGACAGACTGGGCAGAAGTGATGATCCCGTTTCAGCCAGGTAAGAATACAGGTGTGATGGAACACGTGACCACATGGCAAGCCACACAAAAGCACCCCCACACTGAAATCCTCCAAGCAGATCACACACTGGTTGCTGGGCAAGAAGCCTTCAGGAAAATCCACCCACTCTGTTGGTGAGGACACTGCAGAACAGCCAGACGTAGTGCCATTTCCATGCTCTGATTCATCCATTTTCTGGACTGAGGAATTCATGCTGCTGCCTTTGGCAGAGTCAAATTGTGTTGGATTTTGTTTGCAGTTGGTACATCTGGAAACTCCATCTGTGGAGAGCTGCCTGCTTGGGAGTTCGGATGAAAAAGGTTCTGCCTCAGATGAAAAGGCCGAGTCGGAGGTTTGCGGACAGTATGCGCTTGTGGCTGAGTGGTGAGGGTTTGCTTGCTGCTGGCACTCGCAATGGTAGTTCCCATCCAGCAAATCATTAGCAGAAGCTGTAGCAGAAAGGTATGGTTGACAATGATGGTCCTGGTCTGGAACACAAGATGGCCCTGATGTCTGTGTGAAAGAATTGTGACAACTTGTACCCTGAGATGTGGAACCTTTGACTACTGCTTTACTGCCATCCTCTTCACTGAGACTGGAAGACACGGAGCCATGGGCAGCTGGGGAGGCAGGCCTGCTGCAGTATGGCCATGTAGGCAGCAGGCCAATATACTGCTGGGACACCACAGGCTGTAACGACATGGTGGGCAGGTACAGGCGAGAGCCCAGTCCACTCAGTTCATAGCCACTCATAAACATCGGCTCAAAGAATTCATTAGATCGCAAATGGGTCAGGGTTCTCATCTGGGTGAAGTTGAACCAAGAATCATTGTCCTCTTCATATTGACCTCCTGTTAACTTGTAAGCGATGATGGCAAATACTGAACAGGCTGAAAGAAAACTGGCAACCAAAATGTAAGGGTGCTGAGAGAAGAAAAAGAAGTCTCTGCGAAATGCTTCTCCAAAGGGACTGGTGGCTAACAATCGAGAGGCTTTCAAACCGAACAGGGGAAGATGATCCAGGTATGGAAGCTGAAAGATGGCTATTAATGGAAGCCATAACATGATGACAGCTGCATTGTATTTCACAACACACCACAGGCATCGTCTTAAGCGTCGCCCCACCCCACCCTGGGCAATAAAAAACTCAAGCATCGAAACCATATTCGCCATTAGAAAACTGAAAATAAAAATATCATTTAGACATGGGTGTAAAAATTTTAGGAGCGTTTCCATGGAGTTAAATGTCAAACAATCCCCTTGGTTTTTACCATACATATAAGGACCTTCATTGGTGAGCAGCACGTACAATGGCAGCGACAAGTTCTTTCCTGGCAGCACAGCTTCTGCCCAGGCCTGAGCTGATCCACTGTCATCATTTACCACACCAAATCTGACACGACCTGGAAACTTCACACTCAGTGCAGAGAAAAACATAGGGATGGAATCTTGATTTGTAAACAGCAGTGCACGCACTTCGGACTCCTGCCAAGCATTTTTAAATGTCAGCCACTCGTTTTTGAAAGTGCGGAAATCTTGTATTGTCTCTATTTTTTCATGTAGTTTTTGTCGAATCCACTGAGATACAGCATTCTGCCGGAGGGGTCCTTGGTAAGTGTAGGTGGCAACATTAGCCTTCTGTTCATAAACCTGAGGGAGAGCCAGCAGCAAGTGGGATGAATACCAGCCTCTTCGCTCACACCACCTACACAAAAAACAAATCATCAAATAATTTTAATGTGGGACGTGGAGGTAAAATTTGTTACATGAAAATAATGATATTGATACTTATACTACAAATTTCAACAACATCACTTGTAAAGTGTGGAATAACCCCCAATTACGTAACTTAATGCATCACTGCCAAGGAAATAATCCAACATGGCCCCCAAAACTATAGCTTTCAATCTTCTAAAAGTGTTAATTGATAACAAATGGAAGAATTTATTTCCTAAAAAATGTGATAAAATAATTCTTCCGGCACATAGAGAAATAATCACTAAGCACATAACATTTTAAACATTAAAAAAACACCGTTTAGGCTAAAATCATGTCAGTTTCTCACCTTGAAACTAGAATTCAGATCAGAGACTACCATGTCAATCAATACCAAAACAAAAATGAAGTCTCCCTTGCTTGCCGACACAGATGCTGAGTCCATGAAATATTATTACCTACCATTTAAACATAGAGCTTCCAATCCCAGGGACTGGGTATGGGAGGCAAGAGTAGGCGTGGCTTATCCAACTTAAATAAGCCACGCCCACTCTTGCCTCCCAGACCTAGTAAAAGACCTAAGTGAAAGAAAGAGAGGATGCATCTAGTGCTGCTTGTCAGTTATGTGACATGAGCTCCTCCTCAGCTCTTTCAGTTTAACTTTTATTTTCTTGATTAACGCTGACAGAGCTAGATACATTTTTTTCATGTAAAAGACTGTAACAGAGTGAAAGCAATGTTTGTGATTTTGCTCTGTAAGAAACATGAGCCTCTACTAATCTGTGATTATTACACAGCGTTTCTTCCTTGACTGCTTTGATTTAAATAGAAGTAGATATCTGTGTCGCAGTGTGTGCACAGCAGAGTGCTTTTTCCATCTTTTAAAGATAAAACTGTAAGATCAGAATATTCCCCCAAAACACTAGTGCATTTTTGAAAATACTGATGATATCAATGATTCCCAAAGTCATGTAACTACCACTGTACCAGGATCAAACTGTTCCAAGAAAAAAATGGTTTTGCTAGTAACACTACATTAGAAAAGAAAAGGCCCTTGGAACTGGATATTTCAGAAAGCTTTTTGCATCACAACATGAGAAAATGAAAACATGTCACATTATCAAAGACTCCACTTTGGAGAGAGTGGCTACTCAGTACTGGGTGCTTTGACAAGTGTTATTTCAACTATTGTTGGAGGGAGACATGACTGCAAATTATACAATACTCAAAAACACCAGCCTGGTCAGTGTCATCCACTAAAACATCCTGTCTACTCAATCTAAGACCTATTTTTCCCCTTTTGATTGCTACAACAGTTCTGTTTGGGGGGGGTAAATGATAAGAATTAAGATGCTTTGATCAATTATCTAATTTTACAGCTTTTTTCAGAAACAATTTTCATACTCTACTTTGTTACAAAAACTGTAAGATAACAAGTAACGTATTCATGACTACGAGTATACTACTCATACAAGCACACAAAATTAACAAGCAAACACTGAAACAAAATTTACAATTTCTAAACTAGTTTCACATAAAATAACCCTAGCTAAAAAAACCCATCACATAGCTATGCACAAAGACCTCAGTTTCTGATCAGGACATGACAGACACTCACCAGGGGTCAAGCTGGCAGTCCAGCACTCCAGTGTGCACCCCAAACTTGGTGATTTTCTTGCGTAGGGACTTCCAGGTGACTTCTGGCATAGGCAAAGGCAAGGGGCGATTGTGATGGTTGTCATAGCGCTGGGCTATCACCTGCACTAGCCACACACTGTCTTTGGCATCTTCCACTTGCTCGTAAAAGTGAGCGCCAGAGGTGAAGTTGGTGTTGGCACTGACAGGACCATCCTCAGAGGACTGCAGCATCTCCACCTCATCTTCATGCACCTGGCCTGTACACAGCCACAGTAATAACTGTCAACTGGTTGTTTCTTTCCCAAATTAGATGACTTTTTGTTTTAAATATAGTTCTTCCTCTTGTACCAATCCAGGCTTTCTACTCCTGCAAATTACCCCCTCCCCCCTCCCAATCCACAAACATAAAATCATTCAAATTATTTTACTCAAAGTCAAAGTTTATTCATCACGTGACTGATTTCTTTAACTTTGGGTTTTTACTCATCAGCAAGACTTTAGGGCTACTGACTTAGTGACTAGTTGAAAAAAAAAATTATGCTACATGCGAATGCTTGTATTTATGTAAGTACACTACACATCACGAGTATAAGCTATAGTGTCAGCCTCAGTTCATGTACACCCTCAGTCTCAACTCTCATTCATTACATGGCAACATTTTTTACTTTTTTTTTCTTTTTAAAAAAATATTTTACACCACTTTAAGTCACGACAGATTTCTCTGTGTGAAATTTTGGCTCTTTCCTCAGGGAGAGCGCGTCACCACAAGAGCAGCGCCACCCATTATTTTTTCTTAGGGTTTTTTTTTTCTGTCTGCAACTGTATTTGTTTCCCTATCAGAGTGGCTTTTTTCTACAGAATTTTGCCAGAGACAACTCTCTTGTTGCCGTGGATTCTTTTACATGCGCTAAATAATTATGTGTAACACACGGGACCTCGGTTTAGCATCTCATCTGAAAGACCAGCACTCAGACCGCCACTCATGGTCTAATCGATGGGGGAAAAGTTTCGGGCCCAAATGGGGATCGAACCACCGCACACTTCCGACCCAAACTTTTTGCTTTCTAGGCATATTTAAAGTGAGAGAGGGAGGTCATTCCTGATGGATGGATTAGAAATAGAGAGTGACAGCCAAAAGTGGATTGTTTGGATATGGGCGTTTGAAAGCATAAGGTATCTACAGCAAAACAGAGGGAGCGAGATGAAGTATACAGGTGAAGACAGTTACAGAGATATGAGGGTGCAGCTTTGTGGAGCACTTGTTGAAATTGAAGGTGCGGCCATTTTGCAATGTGTGTTTGCAAGCAGAGCTATTGGTCTCGGTTGCACACTCACTCAGCTCTTCAAACTAAGACACAAGCAAACAGCATTAAAGTACACATGTACTCTAGAATGATTGTAGAACTGAGCTGCACTCGTTAGTTTTGCACACAACCATGACCCTATGCATAGGGAATTTTTAAATATCAGATGCACTATAGGGTACCTTCCTATCGAAAGTTTGTATGCAGGAGGTACACTATAGTTTACCTTAGTATTGAAAAAGTTAATGAAAGTTGCATTTGGCTGAGGTATAGAAAGAAGTAAAGAAAGAAAACAGAGCTGCCGACATCAGTGGAGGAAATTGGTGAACAGCTCTTCAGTGCGCGATCATAACTCCCAACAAGCGTTTAAAGCAGAAGAAGGAAAAAGAATATTGTAAGTGATGAAAAATGAAAACTACCTTTTCATTCAGTGCTCCAAGTGAAGAGTGTGATTTTAGGACATACTTGTACTAAAGTTAGGTAGAGCAATAGGGGGAAAAGGCTAATGGCACTTTTGGGTAGTTAAGTATACTTTGCCTTAAAAATGGCTGTCATAACAGTTTCAATAGAATAACTAACTCTTCATAACAGCTTTCTTTTATGCGAATTGTGGTCCCAAAGCATCCCAATGTATAGTAATGGTGTGCTGCTGTATATGCGTGAAAAAGAACTTGTTGCATCTTCTGCATACAATACTCATACTCACACACACATACACACGGGACGGGATAGCCTGGTGGTTAGAGTGTTGTGCATTGCGCTTGTGATCTGCTGACCTGGTTTGAATCCCGTTCAAGGGGATTTTCCCCCCTGGAGTTAACATGAGTGCCGACTCCACTCCCCCCTCCGACCCCAAAATCCTTCGGATGAGACTATAAACTGAGGTCCCGTGTGCAAATGCACACAGAACATCTTGTGCACAACGTTAAAACCTTTTTTTCTTTGGTAAGAGTATTGTGTTCCGGTAGGAACGGATGACAAAATTCATAAAACTGCATACACACGGGGACTGGATGTAAAAAAGCACATGAGTGCTTATTGCATTGTCCTTGAAATAAAAGAATAAAATAAATAAATCATAACACACACAAACACACACACACATGCACACACACACTTACACCATACACATACATGCAAGTGGGTGGGGTGCATACACACACACACACACACACACACAAAGGATAACCACACCACATCACTTTTCTTTGCTTCCCTCTGTTATTATCATCCAAGACAGCACTGTACAGATGGCCAGCCAAAGCACAATTTTTATAGCAACAAGCCAAAGTAATACTGAAGCAAGTAGTGTTAAGGATATATACATCATTGCTCACAGATAACCACAATACTGTGTTATCCTTCACAGTAAACATATTACTGGCATAAATTACACACCTTCCCAAATGGTTTTAAGCTACAGTTAAGAGAAAAAGGTGTAAAACCCCCGCGATTTTTAGTGTTAGAATAAGTGCGAATTTTCCACTCAAAACTGCACTCAGTCCAACCAAAAGTTTTCCCACACACACAAAAAAATCCGTCATTTCAAATGTCTCAAGCACAAACCAAACACAAAAATAAAACAAGTGGGGGGAAAAAAGAAAACACAAAACCAGTAAATATCCGAACAGCGAAACCCCCCAAGAAAAACAAAAAAAAGTTTGTATGAGATTATTCTTCATTCCCAAAATTAACCGTTCTTTTCCATCCAAATTCTATGACACATTGTAGAAACATCACCAGCTGTGAAGCACCATCTAGCTCTCTATAGATATTTTCTTCTCTCCAAGTGATATTTCACACCCCCCAAAAAAATCAACAAAACAAACAAAATACCTCTCAAAAGAGAGAAACTGGAATGGT
>JAUZNI010319661.1:0-11241 GCA_034780235.1 Concholepas concholepas | reverse complement strand
TGTGGCTACCTTCTTGGTGGAAAAAAATGGTTGCATATGAAAAATCTCACCATAAAAGCTTTAGTTGAGGAACAACCTCCCCCCCCCAAAAAAAAAAAACAACAACAACCCCAACCCCCAACCCAAACAACAGAAAACCCCCACAACAAACCTGTATACATCAACAATGACATGCTACATACAACCTGGTTGCAATGATATATTCCTCCTGTTTCTTGTACACAAAATACAGCCGACAGGCAAGCAGCTACAACTTACGATGAAGATGGTGCTCCATTTTGCGCAAATTTTTCAACACACCAGCCAGTTCCTGATTGGCTGATTTCCAAGCAGGTATCTCATTCTTGACTGGGTGGCCCAGAAAATCGTCTATCGGAGATGGGGTGATGCTGGCTCGATCCTGCTCCCTGGTACCATAACAAACAAGCCAGATTAATTAATCTAGTCACACTGAGAAAATCAATACTTACAACAAAAATATGATAATACTAACTGTAAGTCGGGCTCAATTAAGGCCATAATAACATTAAAAAAGCTGAACAGGATTACCAATGGTGTTCCTCTTCTAGTTCCTGCATGTCTCTGTGAGCACATGCATTGTTTTCCATGCATGCACACATATACTGAACTTGAAACAATTATTCACAAAGCTGTATGACCAAGATACATTCTTCATTTTCTGTCTATCAATATTGCATTCCCTAGTGAGACTTTGCCGTTGTCACAACAGACTAAACAACCAAACTTATATGAACAAATAAATACAAGAGTGTTTTTGGTGTGTTCCTGTGATGAGAAGGCCAGATTGCAGAGCGCATTCTCCAAACTTGCTTTCTGTACAAATGGACAAGACTAGAAGTGTGGCCTGTTGATCCCCCGCTCCTGACCACACTCCATGGCTGCTGTGAAAAGCTGGAGAAAGTGACGACATTCATCACCAGACAGTGTTATAATCTCAAATGCCGAGAAACACACCAATACATTCAGTTTGTAAATTATTATGCAAGTCCATACAAGTCAGTGCATATTCATATTTTTCTTATTCATTTAAAACTCATCTCCAGTACCTTATTTTTGTACTACCTTTTTTATTCATTGGAAAAACAAAAAGTTGCAAAAGTACTTTCCTTACTCTCTTTAAAAGGAAAAACAAAAAAATCCCAATTACAACCTACTTTGCTCAGTTTTCAAAACAGGTTAAACAACATTTCAAAATGTTATTTCAGACACTGACCTTAGCTTCATTAGAGCTTTGTCCATTGTGGTTTTCAACTTCAGTGACAACTGGTAGATGGAGGTCACAATCAGCGAATCATATGACTGAAACAAACAAGCAAACATATTGTACGAAATATCACATAAAGCTTACAGAAGAGCTATGTAAAGGATTTTTTTTATCATGAAGAGGTCAGAATACTATACATAAATCAATGTAAAATATTGCTACATATTCATCACAGGAAAATTAGCAGAAAAGCTAACTATGTAAGTAAAAAAGGCAAACTATTCATGGACTACTGTTAAGAAAATTAGGGGATTAGTGGATTAACTGAAAATCAGAAATGACAAAAGTAAGGAAATCATGTTACTTTGAAAATAAGTGATTGTTAAAAATAGCATAAAAGACTAATCAAGGCCAAAAAAAAAAAATCTCATTCATCCACTTGTTTACTAATTCTAAATTCTCTCAAGGTAACAGCATATCAGAAAAACAAAAAATCATCATCCAACATTGAAATCCCACACAGAAAGTGAACTTTCCACTTTCTTTTTAACACCATAGGCCGATTTAAATCCCCTTTTTACCTGTGGACTACTGGACTGAGTGGCATACGAATCAGCCTGTGTGCGATGGGAGCTGGCAGCTGTGCTGGCCCCTGCTTCATCAAAATCAGCTGCCCCAAGCGTGCGACGCCGCAGCAGCAAAGAAGCTTGTGGGGATGGGGAGTCAGGGGAAGGGGTTTGGAGTTTGGAGAGGGGAGGGGTAAAGGCGGACTTATGAAGCATAAGGCTGACAGGGTGGGCAGGCGGCTTAGCCCTGTTGCTGCATTCCTGGGATAACCAACATGCATTTGGCTACATAAAGGAAAACAAGCATGCAGAAACTGGCAAGTAGGTCAAACTTAAAAAATTAAATAATCAAGCACTGAAAGTTTTAAAAAAATTTCATTTAAAGGCAAACCAATGAAAAAAGAAAACAAAAGGCAAAGTGATATGCAAAGCATGCAATGGGTCACACGTGCAATTAAAAAAAAAAGAACAGGATAAAATGAACAGAATATGCTGATTGTAATAGCTTTACCTGAGGTGATGGTTCATGGCTAATGGAGTTTGGGTGATTGCTCTGTGGAAAGGATGAAAAAAAGCTTACATGAAGTAAATATATATGATAATAGTTTAATACAATCAACTTAGAAATTTCTACGAAGAAAAAAAAAACTTGCAAATTTCAGTTTTAATATCACCAATTATCAACACTTATTGCCACCTTCTGAGCAAAAATAAATAAGGTGAACCCAGAAAACCCTCCCAAATAGGATGTCAGCTGGGATGACTTAGTACCAGGTGAGGTGATTCATTTGGTTTTGCTCCCTGACTCCAGCTATAACTCATAAAGACTATGTCATGATACTGACAGCTGGTGAGAATAATTATTACAAGACTTAAAAACATTGGCAAAATATGTAACCTTTCCATTTTTGTTGTTGTTGCTTACCAATACATGCAAATAATTGCCTGGTTTATTAATGACAAAATATGACACTGATCAGTGTTGCAGTGTGGCCGATCTCAGATAACTATAAAGTTGTAGATACTGCTGTTCAAATCAGTATCTTGCAGTGAAAGACAATAAAATGTGTGACTTCATGCAAAATTAATAATTAAACTCTTTTGAAAGTTTGAAGTGCTTTGTGTTTCTGAGAATGAATTTGTTCACAATAATCTCACACCACCTCGTACATTTAAATGGAAACAGTCTGCTCTCTTTCTTTCAGTGTTTAATTTACCAGGCAATAATGCAAAATAGTAGCAATAAGCATACATGCCTTATTTGCACTATTATTTCAGCTTAGTGGTTATGTTATAAATTCAATTCTGATGGCAGCATCTACGTTTCATATATTGTGGATCGGTGGTCTAGAGGTAACGCGCCTACCTACAAAGCGAAAAGTCTGGGTCGGAAGTGTGCAGTGGTTCGAATCCCGTTTGAGCCCAAAACTTTTCCCCCATCCATTAGACCATGAGTGGTGGTCTGGGTGCTAGTCTTTCAGATGAAACGATAAACCCAAGGTCCTGTGTGTTACACAAAATTTAGCACACGTAAAAGAACCCACGGCAACAAGAGAGTTGTCCCTGGCAAAATTCTGTAGAAAAAAAGCCACTCTGATAGGGAAACAAATGCAGTTGCAGACAGTGAGTAGAAAAGAAAAGAAAAAAGAAAATTCTCAAAAGATCATCATCTCATTTTAGCCTAACTTAGGCAAGTGTGATTATCTCAGTCAAATATTTTCCTGAGTGCTGCCGGTATATGATAGGCAGAGCTACATCCTGCAGCCAAAGTACTCCTTAGAATGGTCATCAGAGTCTGGGTGCACTGCAACACTTGCAGCCCACCAGAGTCTATCCATAAGGCCTCTTTTTTTTAAACGAAAAGAATCTCCCAATTTTAATACGAGGTTTATATATACACAAACACACTTCTTTGTGATACATTTTGACAAAATTACCAAGAGAGATGGTTTTCCATTATTTTGGATTTTGGGTTTTCTTTGCCTTTTAGTTTATTAGGCATCATAAAACCACACCCCTTCACATTTTCACTCTGATGAACATAAAAATACATTTTATCAATTTTGGTGTCAACATTACCATTATCTGTGGATTAACTATAGCACCATCATTCCCACATTGCACAAGGACATGAGTGAACCAGACTGGATTAAAACAATGAAAGGGGTCTAAAAATATCAGAAAATATCTAACACTTGCAGTGGCGCAGTCAGGAAACCTTTCACCTGGAATCTCAAAAAGAAATTGACAAAAAGTGGGAATTTATCACTAAAAATGTCACAAACAAAGGATATACCTACGGAACAAAAAAAAATATAGGGAAAAGGATATATATATATATCAACTGGAAGTCTAGCAGTAGCATCACATAACCATCTAGAAAGTTGGGTTTGAGTGTATAGAAAGTAACTGGACTTTTTCTTAACACTTAACCACGAGTGGTGGTCAGGGTCTCCTCTTTTAAATGTGACAACAAACTGAAGTCCCTTACATTTACTGGATGTAGCAGAACCCAAGGCAACAACAGTGCTGTCCCTGCCAAATGTTTTTTTCAAAGGGACAGAAATATACACACAGAAAAAAAGTGGTGTGCTGCACTAATGATGACATGCTCTTCTGAGGGGAAACAGTCTGAGTTTCATTCAGAAAAATCTTCCATGTAGTACACTATACAACAAAAAAGAAAAACAATGTGTAGCGACATGCATGTAAATGAAACAGCGTAATGAGCACATGTTAAAAAGAAATGCAACAGCACATCTACATGCAGTTTAAAAAAACACCTGGAACACTGAGATCAGCACATGTTAGCCTATATTGAAAAGGAGGATATGATATTGGATAAAGTATCATTAGTCCATTAACTCTCCAAATAATCTACCTATTACTCAATCAAATGTAGTTTACCAATGTCTTAGCCCTGTTCTTTTCAGTTTTATCTTTATCAATATGAAATGCTGTGAAGCTGCTTGTATGTAACACATTCACCTTTCAGTACAAAACTATAATTTATAATTAAGTGGTAAAAAGTAGCAGTGGAAAGTAGTGGTAGAAAATCCTTCCTATAGGTAAACAGTGAATCTGGTGGTCTGCTACCCTGCCAGTTCAAGACAGCAGCTAGTATAAGTAGTATCAAACCTATTTCAATCTTACAATTCTACATCTCCGATGTATCAGCCTGGTGATGTCATCTGAAGAATTTATGTCAAAGCCGAAATCACCTTTTCTGCTTATAATGTTATATCATGTCTGCTACATAAAACTAAATTGCTTAGATTTATATATACTTTTCTGGTATATAATTCCCACTGGATAAAAACAAATACCATTTCTTTTCAGCTCTCTTGTCGTCAGTGTTTCCTGGGAAGGCCAATACTCCCTTGCTGCTCAGCCAAATCTCAGCATACTCGTGTTCCTTTGCTTTAGTCAAATTCTAAGTACCACAGATGGGAACAATCAATGTAACCTGCCACTAGGCCACCAACTACAAAAGGTCCTGCACTTCTGCTGAGTCACGCCTGGCCATGTGCAGTCAACTTACCCAGGCTGAACTATTGTTTCAGATACAGACATGACTGGGATTGGCATCTTACAGTTTCAATGGTTCAACTGGGTGAATAATCACCAACTAAAAATCAGTACTACAATTAACTACTATTACACTTACCATTCACTATTCCCTGCTTGAACATCAGCAGTGATTCAGAAATGTGAATGAATTAATCGAGTTTTTGGAAAAGAGAAATGTTATAACGGCGGCACCATTTCTTACATTTCAGCAGGGCTATTGCTAGCTGAAACTGAAAAACTATTGCAAAATATCTCTAGCAGTTGTTAAAAATTATTTATAGGCTTGACAAAGCACATAAAAAAGACAAAAACTAATTTTTATCCCCCCCCCCCAAAATGGTAAAAAGAAACAAAGGAGAAAGCTAAAAAAATAAAAAAAATCCGCAACTGAAAACTAAAACATAAGCATTCACACCAAAATGGAGTCACAATCTACCACCGCCAGCACTTTTCCCTTGACATCCAATAGCAAACATGCAAAGACAAGACATTGCCTCCCCTTCCTTACCTGTGAGGATGGGAAAGTGCCTGCCTCATCTTCGTCAGCACTGTGACTCAGTCGGTCGAGCCTCAGAGGGTTGTGGAATGGAATAAACGCACGGCGGAAACCAGTTTCTCTGTAAGGATCTGCAGCTGCTGTGGCTGCTGAGCTCAGATCCTCCACACTGACGATGGAGTCCACATTGTAAGTGTCGTGGCGAACACGGCCAGACAACTCCGCTGAAGTGGTGAAAGATGCTGACCGAGTCATACTCTGTTTGTAGAGACTGGACGACTGCACCTTAGGCTTAGGCCTGGGCTCCTTGGCTTTGGCCTTGGCTTGTGCAACAGATTTACGAGGATCGTACTCTTTCCGTCGTCTCCAAGCCATTCTCTCAGCAGCTTTGGGTGAGTTGGAGCGACTGCCAGGTTGGGATTGACTGCGGCTGCTGATGCCTGTGATGGCCAAGTCTTTGTTCGCTGGAGCACTCTTTAGCTGACTCTTCAGTGCACGTATGTCCCTCTCTTTCTTCGCTGAGGAAACAGTGGATGACGCTGAAGAACTAGCGGATGAACGACGATCTGTTGCACGCAAACTTTCTCGTTGTGTCCTATCCTGCCTAGTCATTGAACTCTCTCTTGCTTTGGAGGTCACAGTATTGTCCCGAGCTTTCTTCGCAATCTGAGCCCCAAGGCTGGCTTCTGTGCCTGTCCTGTCAGAATAGGAGGTACGAGGAGTGCCGTGGATGGAGGATGACCTTCGTGTTGAGGCTGCTGCTGTTGCAGTGGATGCACCACTAGTGCGACTGCGAGCTGTGTCTGTGGCCTCTGTCCCATCAGCACGCGCTCGTCGTAGAGCAAAAGCCCTGTTGGGTTTGGTCATGGTGATAGTTCCTTTCCCACGAGAACCTGAACGAGAGAACGAGGTTTCTGTCCTGTCTGAGGAGCCTCCATCACTGGCATCTGATGGGAAACTCTGGTCCAGACTTTCACTACGACTGAACACGTCCGACACTACTGACACGCCAGCACCACTGCGAGGGCTCTTCATAGGTGGTTTTTGTTCTGACAGTGATCGGGACAGAGTCTTCCTGGAGGAAGAAGCTGATGCTATCCTAATGTTTGAATTGTCTTTGTCTTTACTGATTTTACCAGTCATTTTGTCTCGTGGGCTATGGTACTTGGTAGGTTTCACAAAGTCTTCATCCCCATTCACCATAGCCACTGTGCTGGTAAGATCAGAATCAGATTCTGCATCCTCCTCCCCCTTGTCATCACGACGGAATCCCATGCGCGCTTCCATGGCAGCCATGACAGTCTCTGTGTCCCGCAGCAACAGCTCTGTGTCAATGCTGCCCCTTGAGCACACAGAGCTCCCTTTGGGGATGGCTCCACTGCTTGTGTTGTTGGTGCCAGAGTCATCTGACCCACAAGGACTGCCCTCTACCCTGGACTTGCCGGAAATGGCACCACTGCTGGAAACAACTGGAGAAAACTTAACGCTCCTGGATGGAGAATCATCCACGGAACGATCATGGCCGTTCTCCAGTCTGGTAGGTCCTGCTGCATTGGCAGGACTGTGGGGGCTGTTCTGCAACTGAGAGGAGTGTTCACTGCTGACTGGACTCTGGTCATTGGCTGTAGGGATGGATGGCAGCTTGCGCCCTGTTCCTGGACGTTTGCGGCTCAACCCTTGAGGGGGCTTCTTGCTGGCATCCTCTGCACACACAGTATGCTAGTGATTCATCCACAGCTACAATACACTCCACTTCAAAACCAATTTCGCTAACAGTATTTATCCATTTCAAGAGTAGAGTGGTTATTCCTTTTCCCTCACAAGTGGGGCAAATACACAAACTGAATTTGAAGTTTCACACACGTGTATAGATTTTTACACTTAGGGTCAAAGTCAATACAGGGCTTTTCTTTTTGTTTTGTTGTCTTTTTTCTTTTATATATATATGATTGCACTTTAGAGTGTTACAATCAGAACTATCTACAGAAGCAAAAAAAACTGTCAACATATCAACAAAACCAGCAGTGGTGTCATTAGCACTACAAAGACCAGTGATAACACTTGATACTGAATGAACGTAAGTACTGCTGAGTGTTAGAGACAGTCAGTCTTAACCAACAACAGAAGTGCTGCTAACCAAATTGTATCAGTAGCACTACACAGACCAGTGATAACACTTGAAACTGAATGAACTGAAGTACTGCTGTGTGCTAGAGACAATCAGTCCTAACTAACAACATAAGTGCTGCAAACAAAATTGATCTAAGTCTTTAGAGAGTAAAAACCAAGAAACAAAATTACATATGCACAGGTCATCAAACTTTTCACTTTTTGGGTTTGATAAACACCATTTGATTTTGCAAATAAACAACAAAGGCACACAACAGATGCATGCTATTAAAAAAAAATTGAAACTAAACCCCAGCCTGATCAGCTAATTTTTCATTTTGTTTCCTGCCATGGACAAGGAAAACCTGCAAAAATACACCCACAGGGTTAATTAAGTAAGTAGGTTTTATCATCAACTGATGTGCCTTGAAGGAGCTCTGAAAAAGTGAACATCTGAATAAACAACAACAAAAAAAGACTTTCACAGCAGTTCATTCCATCTGTCATTTCAGCCTGATAAAAGTTAAACACTTTGCAGGATAGTTGACATATTTCTCTGTTACATAATTTACAGAGTAAGAAAATGACCTCTATAAACACATTTCTACTCAGTTCAGTTAAAAAATATTTTTCTTGTCCATACACACTGCTAATTTTTCCAGTATGAAAACTTCCAATAATTGGATTAGAAGTATGAATGATGCTGCGCCCCATTGCCTGTAACATCTTGCACACATGTTAGCCACAAATTTTTTTTTATATCAAGAACAAAAAACCTACCCCAACAAAATCCCAACCATTCAGGTTTTGTTGAAGAGTAGGCAAGGTATGGCTATTGACATGGACGTCATGAACAGCCCTAGCATGTATACAACCTGTACATGTATAGGCTCTGCCAGGTTGGATTTGCCCAATACACACACTGCCTACACTATTCCTTGCAATACCCCAATGACTCCTCAAGAAATAAAGAGCAGAGTCAAGAGCTCTAAAAGAGCCACAGCCCACTGCCACCTTACCTGTGCCTTTGGCAGAAAGCTCCTTTCTGCCAGCCTCCCCAGGGCTGGCCGGGGACTGTGATGTCATTGTCAGGCTGTTCAGCTGGCTGACCCAGGACACATCCTCCTCTCCCATACTTCGGGACATCAGGCCCTCCTGCTGAGTGACACCACACACACACACACACACAACACACACACACACACACACATTAGTCTTCCATATTTAGGATCACAGATGTCACACACACAAAAATGAACATAATATTCAATGAGAGAGATAAAGAGAGAAAGAGGGAAGAATGAGGATGGATCCACAGGGTGCCCATGACAAAACCTGTGGGAGAGAGAATGAATGAGAGGAAGAGGGGGAGAGAGAGGGGCGAAGAGAGAGAGAGAGAGAGAGAGAGAGAGAGAGAGAGAGATGTACCCACGAACACAGAAATTGACTGACTGATATCATGTGGCTGTATACAGAAAACCAAGAAAGCCTGAAATGACATAGATCTATACTAGATAGATCTACAAAGTAAGTTCAATTCTTTTGAGAGATATCAAAAAGCTTTTTGCAACAGTTCACCCACCAGACACCCATTGTACATAGATCAAAATCAGAAATGTACACATGACCCTACAATGCCAAACTCCACTTGACCACTTGACCATTTGACCATTTGAATAAGCCTCTGTATATGGTTCCTGTCAACCACTTGACTCAGACTGAGTTTATTAACCAGCCATGCAGTTTAAATACATTACTGACAGGTCTCTGACTTGCCTAACTGAAGACTTGCATATTAGAAAGAGAGTTTGATTTCAAGATTCCCTACTGTGTACAGAAAATGGCAATCTCTCTCTGTCTCTCTCCTTACTCACACACATGTATACACACACTCACACACACATGTACACACACGCACATGCACATGCACACACACACACACACAGAGTCCATAGACTAAAAACAGCTTTTTGACACCTGAACCATAAAATGTATAGCAGTTCTTTTTTTCTTTTCTTTTCAGGTGTGGGGGTTGGGGGTTGGGGGTGAGGTGGGCATACAGGGGTGGTGGAGGGGCATGAATTGCATGAATGGCATGAATACCCTTTCTTTCTCACCAACAAAGCACAGCAGGGTACTTCCAGCAAGCACTACACCAAGTCTATGGCTTAATTACTCCTGTCATTGAAACATTTAATACACAACCCTACTTTCTTGCCAAGTACTCTACACATTCCACAGATACCACCATTGACCAAAGGAACATAGAACTGGAAGTGAGGCACAATAAAACACCATGAAGGTCACATTGGGGATATACAAAACATGCAAATTAGCACATGCATGATTATATCAAAAGAGTACAAACAGAACAATATTTCTTCACTGCTTTTGATGGTCGAGTGTTTCTATGGCAGACCTAGAATGAAGCAGAGGTGGGGGGTTTTAAGGAATAATTAAATCTTAAAAGAATTATATATCAGTAATTTAAAAAAAACATATTTCATTGACACAAAAGTTTTGAAATCTTACTCCCTAACTTTAGAGGTTGATTTTTTTTTAAAAAGAGAAAAAGAAAAAGGCTGTGAGGAGTTGGTGATGATGATCAAAACAGACTGCCCAAAACAGCAAAAGACATTTTTCTTCTTCTTCACAAAAAGGCTACTAATGTAAATGGATATGAGAAACTATTACCTTTGTATACATTCTCTTACCAGATTTGACACAACTCAAACCAGGGGCTGGTGGCGGGATAGCCTAGTGGGTTAGAGTGTTGAGTTCGCTGTCTGATGGCACTGGTTCTAACTAGCACTGAGGCGCCTGTCTGCGGAGATTTCCCTCCTGGAATTAACATCAGTACTGACTCCACTCTACGGAAAGTCCTTCAGATGAGACTATAAACCGAGATCCTGTGTATGAACACACGCAGAACATCTTGCGCACATGTTAAAACCCGTTCAGCCTTTTGGAAGAGTAGGTTATGCATGTCAGTAAGATAAAATGGATCCGAAAACAAAATTTTTAAAATCCATATATATATATATATATGCACACTCATGTTGTGTTGAGACATCTCGGAATGCGGCTATCTTAATGGTGAGCAAAAATGGTAACATACACAAAATCTTACAATTGGTGAATCTTGTAGCTCTAGCTGAAGAATAAAAAAAAACCCCAATAACAAAGAAACAAAAAAATCAACACACACAAAACAAAAACAAAAACCAAACAACATAAAAACCCACCCCAAGGTGACTAAAATTTATCACCCCCCC